>JARQOD010007427.1:0-39267 GCA_033576555.1 Oophaga sylvatica | reverse complement strand
GCCTCCGTCTGCCTGAAAAAACAAGGGTGAAACCCAGAATTACAGAAAAACGAAACATCAAAGTGGCAGAGCTACCCTTTATTAAGAGCAAACCCAGCCAAAGGCAAAAAAGAGACCCAGTCACCTGATCAGAACAAAAAGCATCTTAATAAGTCCCAATGTCTGGTTTGTTCTTCATTTGACCATTGGTCTAGGAGAAATGCCGGGAAAAGACAATTGAACACCCAGTTTAGAACAAAAAGTCCCCCAAATCTGGAAAAAAGGGACTCCTCTTCAGACACTTTTCTCAGGAATGCCGTGTAAACAAACCATGTGCTAAGGAACAACGGCCCAAATTCGAGGGGAAGGCAACTTAGGTAATGGCCAAATGTATCACTTGGAAAACCTATCACAAATCACCCAATGGCGGTCATTCTTGAGAAACAGGAAGGCGGAAATAAATCCATAGAGATATGGGTCCTGGTCTCTTGGGCAAGCAATGCATCAACAAACCACAGAGCGAGAGCAAGGTTGGAGCGAGAGCAAGCCCCGCAGACTGCACAAATTCACTGACATCCCGAGACAAGGTAGGCCACCAAAAGGACCGACAACCAATTTCCGGGTAAAAAAAATTTTCCGGGATGCCCAGCCAACGCGGAACAATAATCTCAGACATACACTTTTTCCACTGGCCGGGACAAACAATTTTCCAACAGGGACGCTCGGCCTATCGTCCTGACACCCCTCCAAGCCAAGTCTCAAATTAGTGAGTTTGGCGGAAAGAACTACACCCTCTTTCAAAATAACAAAGGATCAGATAACTCAGGAGAGTCCGCAAGGAAGTCCTCGAGAGGGCATCCCGCCTTAACATCTTAGTGCAGGAAGAAAGGAAACCACAAAATTAAAACGTGTGAAAAACAAGGCCCACCGCCTGTCTAGGATTGGAGTCGCTTGGCAGATTCCGATAAACCAATTCTTATGGTCAGTAAGGACCACCATGATTTTTGGCTCCCTCCACCCAAAGTTCCACTCTTCAAAAGCCCACTTCATGGCCAATAACTCCGATTACCCACGTCATAATTACGTTCAGTAGGGAAAATTTTCCGGGGAAAAAGGCACAAAGGGTTACTTTTAGAGGTCTCTGGATCTTTTTGGGACAAAACGGCCCTCCCCAATTCAGAGGCATCAACCTCCCCGAAATGGCAGGAAACATCAGGCTGCCGTAAAACAGGAGCAAAGGAATCTCGCTTAAGTCCTGAAATGCAGAGACTGCCTCAGGAGGCCAAATTTCACCACATCAAACCCTTTTTGGTCAAATCAGTTAATGGTTTAAAAATAACCGAGAAATTACCAATAAATTTACGATAAAAATTGGCAAAACCCAAAAATTTTTGAAGAGCCTTTTAATGAAGTAGGTTGGCCCCCAATCACAGAGGCCTGAACCTTGCCCGGGGGGTCCATTTCAATTACAGATGGGGACAAAATGAATCCAGAAATAGATCCTCTGTATGCGAAAAACACTTTGATCCCTTCACAAAGACTTCTCTCCAAAATCTGGATACATTCGAACATGTTTCACATGAGATCCCATCATTAGAAAAAATCAAGATATCATCCAATAAACAATCAAAATTATCCCAAAATCCCTGAAAAAAGTCATTCATGAAGGACGGAAGACAGAAGGAGCATTAGTGACCCAAAGGGCATCCAAGGTACTCAAAAGCCCCTCCGGGTATGAATGCCGTCTTCCATTTTATCCCCTGTTTAAAGCGAATAAGGTATATGCCCCCCCAGGTCAAGCTTGGTAAACCAAGTGCGTTTTTACCCTGGAAAACAGGTCAGAAACAAGGGTAACGGGTATTGAAATTTTTACATAAAGTTTTAAAAGACGATAATCAATACCGGCCTTAAGAACCATCCTTTTTGCCCAAAGAAAAAACCGGCACCTGGGGAAGAGGATGGTCTGATATGACCCTTCTCCAATGACCCTTGAATAAGCCGCATAGCGTCATGTTCAGGTACAGAAAGTTAAAAAGGCGACCTTTAGGGAATTTACTACCAGGCACAATTCAATAGCGCAGTCATAGCCTTTCCTATGGGGGCAAGGATGCAGATTTACTTTCGCTAAATACATCAAAAAATCAATCAAAAAGTCGGAACATCCTGAGCCTGGGGGGGCAGAAAAAACAGGAGTGTTGGATTAAACACATGGCAGCCCCAACTGGTTACAGACACAGATTTCCAATCCAAACGGAATGGACGGAACCAAGGAAACCAGTACGAATATCATTAGATTATACAGAACCCAAAAATTTGCAGACCTTGATGTCAGGTTCAACCCTCATTACACCTGAGTAGAGAACGAGGTTTATTCTCAGCCAAAGGGGTAGAATCGATCCCATAGGGGAATAACTTCTGTAGGGGTATCAAGGGAAACCCACAACGTTTAGCAAAATCATAATCCATCAGGTTAATAGCTGCTCCAAATCAACGAAAGTGAGCAAAAAATGAGGACGAGAGCATATGAGTGACAGTTAATAAAAAACTTATCTGAACAACCCAAACAACTGAGCGGCAAAATGTCTTCCCCGCTTTGGCAGACTGAAATGCATAGAGGCACACCCGAGAAACAAAACCCATTGCGCTTTCGAAACCCCATGCCTGTGCCCCAACCCACTCTATCACACTGCATGGATTCAGAAGCAGGTTCACAAGGCAACATATTCCACGCAACTTCTCCGCTCACCCAAACGTCTGTCAATTTGAATCCTAATGACATAGAATCATTGAGACCGAGCGGACAGGGAATCCCACCATAAATCCTTTTACATTATCGCAGACCCTTCGAAAAAGGGCCGCCAAAGCGTGTCATTCCCTTGGTCAGGATCCCACCTACGAATCTCTGACGATAATCCGTACAACCCCCTGATTTAATGCCAATAAGGCTTTTTTCAGCTTGATCATGACATTAGGCCTCGTACAATAACCCCAAACCTGAAAAAAAATGCATCAACATCACCAAAACAGGATCCCCAGGTGTAGGGAAAAAACCAATCCTGGGATCGCCGCGCAGGAGAGAGATGACAATTTGAACCTCCTGCGCTGCGTTCCCGAGGACTTAGTTTTAAGGCAAAAAACAATTTACAATTATTTTTGAAATCTAAATTAGCTCGATCCCCTAAAAACAAATCTGGAAATGGGAATCCTAGGTTCCACACAGGCAACCTAGCAAATAGATAGGCAATACTCGGAACCCGGGCAAGGACCACGGCCAGACAACGGGCAAATCATTGGAGAAAAAAATCCCCCCGCACCAAGAGATAAAAAAAAAAAAAAAATGCCAAACAGAAAAAACTCAACTCTACCCGTTTTTTTTTCCAAATTTTTTCCCTTCTGTGAGTACCATACAATTTTAAATTTTGGGTCGGTGATACTGTTATTTTTTGTAGTGAGGGTGCAGGCAAAAAAAAAGGCCAATTACACCAGAGCAGTTGGAATCTATGAGATTGCAGACCCTGACTAACCAACAACAACAGAGGCAGCCGTGGACGTTCCCGTTGGCCCTAGACCCTCGTACAGCCTAGAAAAAAAAAATACAACCCTAAAGATAGGATTAGGAAAGCTATCTGCCCCGGAGCAAACCCCCAAAGATAATAGAAAGCCCCCAAACATGTAATGGCGGTTAGAAAAGAAAAAATTCTGAACAAACAGAAAATAGTATGAGCAAACTTGGGGCCCAAACTAACTAAATAAAAAGGATAGGAAGGGTACTTACTGCAATCCCAGAAAACCCGGGAAAAGCACCAACTCACTAATTTCAAAAAACCTGAGATCACAAACCCTCTACCACCTAAATTAGTTCTCTGGTGTAACAAAATCAAAACAGCAGCCACTGAAAAAACTGCAAAAAGCAAAAGTACAAACATCAGTGGCTGAACTAAACTGAGAGGCAAAAGCCCCCGGAGGGGACCCTGAAGGCCCCCACAGAAGTGCAGACAAAATGCAAAAATCAAGCAAAAAAAAAAAAAAGAAGAAAATGTCTTATCTGTTAGCAGGAGAGCAGACACGACACAGCAGGCTACAAGGGAAACAGAATCAAGGATAGAGACCAGAACAATTGATCACCGGCAACCCTGATGGGAAGGGACTCCCTTATATAAGACCAGTCAGTAACACCTGATTCCCAATCCTCACAATCTTCACAATCTTCACTGGACAGACCACACCGTTGTAACCACCGAGAGGAGCCCTCGCTCAGAACTCATCCCAGCCCACTCACAACAGTTCACCTTCCAACAAGACAATGACCCTAAACACATAGCTAAAATGACAAAGGAGTGGCTTCAAACAACCTCTGTGACCATTCTTGACTGGCCTAGCCAGAGCGCAGACCTAAATCAAATTGACATCTCTGGAGAGACCTGAAAATGGCTGCCCACCAACATTCACCATCCTACCTCACGGAACTGGAGAGGATCTGCAAGGAAGAATGGCAGAGGATCCCCAAATTCCAGGTGTAAAAAACATGTTGCATCATTCTCAAGAAGACTTAGGCTGTACTACTCAAAAGGGTGCTTCTACTCAATATTGAGCAAAGGGCTAAATACTTATGACCATGTGATATTTCAATTTTACTTTTTTAATAAATTTGCAAAAAATTTCTTACTTTTTTGTTTTTTCAGTCAAGATAGGTGCAGAGTGTAAATTAACCCCTTCCCGAACTGTGACGCCACGTAGGCGTCATGAAAAATCGTGCTTCCCGACCTGTGACGACTATGTGGCATCATGGCGAGATCGCGTTCCTGCGGTTCAGGTGACCGGGGTCACTGAAAGGTCACCCGACCCGCAGGTACAGGAGGACTTATACTTCACCCCAGGGGGTGGCATCTTATTGGCTGGTTGTAAAGTGAAACAGCAAATCAGAGCAATTGTAAAAATTTCTCCTGTGAAACTTGGGGAAATATTACAATCCAGTCCATGGCCATGCTGCAATGTCATCAGCCATGGCTGGAGACCGCGATTTGCCCACCCACCGACTGACAGCGGCAAATCTACCACCGCTGTCAGTCTTTCCTCCCCTCCGTCATTTCCTCCACTCCCCCCGCGGTCCAATCATGCCCCCTCCCCCCACGGTACCTACTGAGTCCCTGTGTTAGGGTTGTGGTTAGGGTTAAGGATGTGTTGGGATTTAGGGTTGGAGTTAGAATTGAGGGGTTTCCCACTGTTTAGGCACACAGGGGCCTCCAAATGCCAACATGGTGCCACCATTAATTCCAGCCAATTTTGCGCTCAAAAAGTCAAATGGTACTCCCTCCCTTCCGACCCGACATGTGCCCAAACAGTGGGTCCCCCCACATATGGGGTACCAGCATACTCAGGACAAACTGGACAACAACTTTTGGGGTCCAATTTCTTCCTGTTACCCTTGTGAAAATAAAAAATTGCGGGCTAAATAATAATTTTTTGATGAAAAAAAATGATTTTTATTTTCACGCTCGCGTTATAACTTCTGTGAAGCACTTGGAGGTTCAAAGTGCTGACCACATATCAAGATAAGTCTTTGGGGGGTCTAGTTTCCAAAATGGGGTTACTTGTGGGGAAGCTCCAATGTTTAGGCACAAAGGGGCTCTCCATACGTGACATGGTGTCCGCTAACGATTGGAGCTAATTTTCCATTCAAAAGTCAAATGGCGCTCCTTCCCTTCTGTGCGCCCAAACAGTGGTTTACGACCACATATGAGGTATCGGTGTACTCAGGAAAATTGCCCAACAAATTTTAGGATCCATTTTATCCTGTTGCCCTTGGAAAATGAAAAAATTGAGGCTAAAAGACAATTTTTTGTGAAAAAAAAGTACTTTTTCGTTATTATAGATAAATTTGTGAAGAACCTGAGGGTTCAAAGTGCCACTATGCATCTTGAAAAAGTTCCTAAGTGTAAGTCTAAGAGACAGAGCCAGAACGTGGCTGTCATAGACTTGCATTCAGACATGGTCGTGCGGAATAGAAGAGCTGAAGATGGTAACTGATAAGTAGAAGACTATGCTCACACTGAATTAAAGAAAAAATGCTGGGTGGTGCTTTAAATGTTTCCTTGCTTGAATAGCAAGAAGATGTGAGCTCTATTTGCTAACAAGAATATCAAATGCTGGCTTGCAAACACAAAAAAGATGAGTAGAGAAAAGGCATATGTGCCAAAACTAAAATTATCCTGAAGAAGCATGAGGTCCTGAGACAAAAGTCTTGTTAGTGTGGTAGGGAGCACAACTTTCCATGTTCACATTCTGACGCTTACATAGATTTCATGTTACATTTGGCTGTTGATACTAGATAAAAAAAGGAAAGAAATTATTTTTTATTTTCACGGCTCTGCGTTATAAACTTCTTTCAACACAATCTAGATAAGTTCTTTGGGTGATCAGTTTCCAAAATGGGGTAACTTGTGGGGGGTTTCTACTGTTTAGGCACTTCAGGGACTCTGCAAACGTAACATGATGCCCTCATACCTTCTATCAAAGTCTGCACTCCAAAACGTCACTACTTCCCTTCCTAGCCCTGACGTGTGCCCAAATAGTGTCCCCCCCATATGTAGTACCACATACTCAGGACAAACTGGACAAAAACTTTTGGGGTCCAATTTCTCCTGTTACCCTTGTGAAAATAAAAAATTGAGGCTGAAAAATCATTTTTTGAGGAAAAAAAATGATTTTTCATTTTCACCGGCTCTGTGTTATAAACTTTGGTGAAGCACTTGGGGTTCAAGTGCCACTATGCATCTTGATTATTTCCTTGGGGGTCTAGTTTTCAAAATGGGTCATTTGTGGGGAGCTCCAAAGTTTAGGCCACAGGGGCTCTCCAAACTCGACATGGTGTCCGCTAACGATTGGAGCTAATTTTTCCATTTAAAAAGTCAAATGGCGCTCCGTCCCTTCCGAGTCCTTGCCGTGCGCCCAAACATGGTTCCCCCCAAATATGGGGTTTCAGCGTACTCAGGACAAATTGGACAACAACTTTTGGGGTCCACTTTACCTTTTATCCTTGAGAAAGTAAAAAAAATTGTTGCTAAAAGATCATTTTTGTAACTAAAAGTTATATGTTAATTTTTACCTTCCATGTTGCTTCTGATGCTGTAAAACACCTGAAGGGTTTAATAAAATTATTTGAATGTGATTTTGATCAGCTTGAGGGGTGCAGTTTTTAGAATGCTGTCAGTTTTGGGTATTTTCAGCCATATAGACCACTCAAACTGACTTAAATGTGAGGTGGTCCCTTTAAAACAATGGTTTTGTGTTGTGAATGCTCTGGATCTGACTTCGGAGTTTGGGCTCCCTCTGGTGGCTGCTGATAGTAATGAAGCTGCTTCGGCTAACACAATCCATCAGCTGGGGCAATGAGTGGCAATCAGTAGCACTGACTGGGGAGATATAAGGAGTAACCTTCCCATGATCCTCACCGGTGATTTTGTTGTTCTTCCAGGTTCTATTTGGAAGTCAGCTTGCTTCCTGCTGTTTCCTGCAATGTTCAGATAAGTTATTTGCTGCTTGTTTCTTTGGCGTTTTGTTTTCCTTTTTGTTTCCTGCCCTTTTGTTGTGGGGACAGCCGGTTCCCCGTGGGACCTGCGCTGGTCCTGTTTCTCATTTACCACTGTTTTTGTTCAGTCCCTGTTATTTCAGTATCTGCTAGTTGACTACCACTCAACCAGAGTTCTGATCTAGCGGGGGAGAGATGTGTGGTCTGTATTTTTTGGAAATCAGAAGTGTTGGAATTTTTTTTAGGGTTTTGCCGGATTGCAGACAGTATTCTTTTCCTGTCCTATTCTATCAGACAGTTTTGGGCCCCAGCGTTTGGTTGTTCTATTTTCTGCCTGTGTTCGTATTTCATCTTGTCTCACCGCCAATATATGTGTGGGGGCTACCTATTCCTTTGGGTGCTACTCCGTGGCAGTTTGCTTCCCCCTTTCTCTCTTTAGGCTTAGTCAACTCTCTGGCTGTGTCGAGGCGTCTAGGACATCGTAGGCACTTCCCACAGCTACTTCTAGTTGTGCAGTCAGTTTAGGGTCTGCAATCCGCTAGTTACCAACCTCTCTGGGTGTCTGGTTGCCTTGGCTATTTTTGCTAATGTCCTCCTCAGGCTACCAAATCATAACAGAATCACCCGCCTAACTGTAATCCTAGGTTACTCAAAAGAAGGAAAGAATAGTAAAAAAAAAAAAAGTTGTCAGAATTTTTTTATATATTTTTTTTTTTTCTCAATGGAGATTGTGCATTCTCTGGTCGTGTTGAGCGGCTCGCTGCGGAAGCTCAAGGAATTTCTGCCTTTCTCACTCAGTTTTCTGCTGTGGAACCTAGGATCCCTATTCCTGATTTATTTTCTGGGATCGGTCTAAATTTTTGAACTTTAAGAATAATTGTAAATTTTTTTTGCGTTAAAACCTAAGTCCTCGGGGAACGCAGCGCAGCAGGTTCAAATTGTCATCTCCCTTTTGCACGGCGACCCTCAGGACTGGGCCTTTTCCCTGACATCTGGGGATCCTGTTTTGGCTAATGTTCATGTGTTTTTTTCAGGCTCTGGGGTATGATGAACCTAATGTTATTGATCAAGCTGAGAAAACCTTTTTGGGCATTGAACCAGAGTTATAATGTCAGAAATTCCGAAAGTGGGCAGTCCTTACTAAATGGAACAATGATGCCCTAGCGGCTCTTTTTCGGATGAGTCTGGCAGAATCTGTATAAGATGTTGGTGGGATTTCCTGTCCACTCTGTCTCAACGACTCTATGTCATTAGCTATTCAAATTGACAGACGTTTACGTAACATAGAAATATGCGAGGGGGTGAATACCTTTCGAATAAACCTCTGAACCCTGCAGTGTGATAGGGTTGTTTCTGGGGCTCAGCGTCGAGAATTTCGAAAGCGAAATAAGTTGTGCTTCTATTGTGGGGACACTTCTCATACTGTTTTGGTCTCACTAAGCGGGGAAGACATTTTTCGTGCTCATTTGATTTGGGCAATGTACATCTAAGTTTCTCTTGACTGTTACCTTGATCTGCTCCTTATCCACATTTTCTGCTCAGGCTTTGTCGATTCAGGAGCAGCCCTGACCTGATGGATTTTGACTTTGCCAAACGTTGTGGTTTTCCCATGGTACCCCTGCAGACTCTATTCCTTTGCTGGGCATTGATTCTACCCCTTTGGCGGAGAAAAAAACCCAGTTTTGGACCCAGGTGATAATGCGGTACCCCCGGGACCATCTAGAGAATTGTAAATTTTTGGTGTTACATAATTTACATGACATTATTGTACTGTGTTTTCTTTGGTTGCAGGCCCATAATTCTTTTTTTGGATTGGAAGTCGTGTTTGTGGTCAGTTGGGGGTGTCAATGTGTTCGTGGTGACACTCCGTTTTTTCTACCTCTCCCCAGTCTCAGGATATCCCCGACTATTTGGCTAATTTTTCTGATGTGTTTAGTGAGAGTAAGTTTGCGTCCTTGCCTCCCCACAGGAGCTATGATTGTGCGATTGAGTTAGTGCCCGGGTGTAAGGTTCTTTGTCTCTGTTGACATGTTCCCCTTTAAACTCAGTTTTCCGTCGGCCATTTTGCTTTCTGTCTTTCTGCAGCTCTTGCCCTCAGTTAATATGGAGTTCCAGTTTTTCATGTTCCCGCCCTGATTCTTCCCTCTTGCTTCTTAAGCACCTCAGCTGAACAATCAGTGCTCCTGAAACAAGCCTCAGTCAGCTGTGACCTGACTCTGGAAACCTTGAACTTTTACTCCAGCTATTCCCTATGAGAACCTTTGAACACTTTTGGACTCTGGAAACCTGCTGTTTGGTGAATCCATGTTTGCAGAGGAATTACGGTACAGAGAAGAGATCCTGAACCTGCTTTGGAGATTTATTGTAGTGCTTGAAAATTACTCTGGCCTGCTGTGTCTCCTGACTCTGTTCCTGCAAACTGGTGAACTTTTCAGCATGCTTGTATGAAGTAATACAAGTCATTTCATTTCAACCTATGTCTCCTGTGTTTTCCTCGCACCCAAGCACAAGACGCTATAGGAAACTGTACACTATACATGACAAGATTCAGGAGCCAATGTTTAGTGTCTGCTGGGTCTGGGAAAGCCGTGTCTGCTGTGACTGTGGATATCAGATGTCCGTTTAAAATACCTTATATGATGACAGTGGTTGTGACTTCTCACAACCATTCCAGGTGAGCGCATTCCCTAAAAATTTTACTCTGCAGTGTTACCACCAGGTAAACACATATTGTTTTTTTTTTTCCTTTCCTCTTCTCCTTCCAGCACTTCTGCCTTAAAAGATCTGGAAGATGGAGGCCCGCAAAAGGAACTTTGCGGAGTGACTGATACAATCCTTTCAGATGTACAGACTTTAAAAACCCGTTTTGCAAGCCTACAGGACCTCACTAATCATAATTTGCAAGTGTTTGGACAGACTACCCAGGAATTGCGAGCCAGGATTGAGGCTCAAGAGAACGAGCCCAGGCTCCTGCCAAACCCCGAGTTCTGGGATCCCCAAATTACCTCCTTTTCGTTTTGGCGGTGAACGTGAGAATTCAGGGGTTTATTAATCAATGCAATTTATTTTTCTCTGCATATGCTTCACAATTTCCCACTGAACGATCCAAAGTGCTTACTATAAAACATGTTGCTTACCAATAAGGCTTTGAGTGGGCAAACCCTCTGATTGAGACTGAGGATGTTTGTTTGAATCACCTTGATGCTTTTATTTCAGCCATGGGGCAGTTTTGATGACCCCAATCGAGGTTTCAACAGCTGAAGCAGCCATGTTAACTTTGCGCCAAGGTAAGCGTTCATAGCCGAATATGCCCTGGATTTCAGGAGATGGCTCTTGATACCATTTTGGGACACTTCCGCTAAGAAATCTATTTTTCGGAAAGGGTTGTCTCCACTGATTAAGGATGAACTTGCTCGTGCCGAACCCTCCACTGCGTTAGGTGAAATTTATTAACTATTGTATTCGTATTGATGCTCGTCTGACTAACGCAGACAAGAGAGATGGTTCGAAAATAATCGCACTAATCTTTACTACCTCCCTCCTCAGCTAAGGAACCTTTGAGTAGGATCACAAGGGAACCAGAACCTAACCCATGCAGATGGACTCTTTACAAAGACGGTTAGTGATGCACGCAAAGAACATCGTATAAAGGAAAATCTATAGTTTCTACTGTGGTAAGTCAGGCACTTCATTATATTAACTGCCCCACCGTTCTCGTAAGACTACTGCAGCAGTCATTCACTGTGAGTGTTTGCGAGAGGAGCTCTGTCATGTCCGACCTCAGGCTCCAGAGAGATCTGCTGCAAGAGATCTTGATTTCTCGACTTAAACTCTGTTAGTTCTGGGGATGATGACGGAAATAAACGCTGCAATTTTTCAAGTTTCCTCAGCGATGTCCCATCTGAGTTGTAAAAGAAAAAAATTCCCCATTGCTTCCTTTCCATCAAACTCTGGTTTGACTCAGTCTGGGTGTCTAGCTCTGCTATGATCGACTCAGGAGCAAGTGGAAATTTTATGGATATCTCCTTTGCTCTGAAACAGGGATACGTTCAGTGAAGAAGCTACCCCAGTACAGATGGAGACTGTGGATGGCTCTCTACTGACTTCTGGGACCAGTGGATCAAGAAACAGAGCCTTTGAGGTCCTTATGGGTAAAGATCATCAGGAGAAAATGTCTTTTATGCTTATCTCTTCTCCCCACTTTCCCATTATTCTAGGGCTACCATGGCTGCAGGCGCAGAATCCTACGATTAACTGGGAGACCAAGGAAATTACCTTTGGAGAAACAGATGAGTCAAGGAGTTTCAGCTTGCTCTGTTCCTAAAGGAACCCATGTCAGTCCCTGAACTACCAGGACTATGTGGATTTATGTGACAAGAAAAACGCTAAATCAGCTTCCCCTCACTGTCCATATGATTGTCCAATTGAATTTATTGCCTGGAGCCGAGATACCTTTTGGTAAGATCTACCCCCTAGCGGGGCCCGAGCTAAAAGCTTTGAAGGATTATATAGACGAAAATTTAGCCAAGGGCTTCATACGCCCCTCTTCATCTCCCGCAGGTGCACCCATCTTCTTTGTGAAAAAGAAAGATGGATCTCTGAGACCCTGCATAGACTATAGGGAACTCAATAAGGTTACTATTAGAAACCGTTATCCATTGCCTTTAATCCCTGAGTTGTTGGGAGAGTGTGGCATGCCAAAATTTTCTCTAAACTGGATCTCCGTGGGGCCTATAACTTGGTCCGTATTAGACCTGGGGATGAATGGAGACTGCTTTCAGGTCACGCTATGGACACTTTGAATATCTAGTTATGCCTTTTGGTCTGAGTACCGCCCCAGCCACTTTCCAACACTTCGTGAATGATATCTTCAGGGATCTCCTAGATACATTTGTGGTGATTTATCTGGATGATATTCTAATTTTTTCTAACTCCACAGAGGAACATCATGGACATGTGAGAATGGTCTTAGAATGCCTAAGACAAAACCATCTCTACATCAAACTTGAAAAGTGTGAATTCCATAGGACGAATTCAATTTCTGGGGTATGTACTATCTACGCAAGGGATTAGTATGGATGGAAGCAAGACCCAACCATCAAGGATTGGCCAATTCTAGAAATGTAAAGGAGGTGCAGCGCTTCATCGGGTTTGCCAACTTCTATAGAGTTTCATTAAAAAATTTTCTGAGGTAGTGTCACCTATCACCAACTTACCCGGAAACAGTCTAGGTTCTCCCGGACCCCCGCAAGGTCAGGAAGCATTTTCCTGTTTAAAGGATAAATTTACCACCGCACCTATCTTAGTACATCCCAACCCCGAGCTTGCCTTCATAATAGAGGTGGATGCTTCAGACTGTGCCGTTGGAGCTATACTCTCTCAGAGAACAGGTGAGAAGAATGTCTTGCATCCCTGTGCCTTCTTTCCCAGCAGTTGTCTTCGGCTGAGAGGAACTACGATGTGGGCAATAGAGAATTGTTGGCCATTATTTCCGCCTTCAAGGAATGGAGACACCTTCTTCAGGGAGCTGCACAGCAAATAGTCGTCCTGACAGACCATCGTAACCTTGAATTTATCAGGTCGGCTAAGTGCCTGACTCCTCGCCAGGCTCGCTGGAATCTTTTCCTAAACCAATTTAATTTTGTCATTTCTTATAGACCAGGATCGCGCAATGGAAAGGCTGATGCACTCTCTAGGATTCATTCAGCAGAGACACGTCCACTTACTCCTCCTAAGACTATTCTTCCTGACTCTAGATTCCTGGGAGTGATTCATAATCAAGACCTACTTAAGGACATCAAGGAAGCATACCATGCGGATTCTTTGTTGGCTCAACCCCCAAGGGACGTAATCTTGTCTTTAAGAATGGTGTGTGGATTCAGGACAACGTCTGTATATACCTGAAACAGTCAGATTGAGAGTATTGCAACTCATCCACGATTCCAAGATAGCCGGCATAGGGGAATTCTAAAGACACAAGAATTTCTTTCTCGTTTCTTTTGGTGGCCCACTTACAGGAAAGATGTTTTAAACTATGTCACTTCATGTGAAGTCTGTGCAAGATGCAAAACACCTCGCTCCTCACCCAAACTGGTCTGTTGCAAACCTCTTCCCACCCCGTCCCCCCCGTGGGGATCCATTTCTATGGACTTCATTGTGGAGTTACCAACCTCTCAAGGGAAGAACACCATTCTAGTGGTGGTTGACCGTCTAACAAAAGCAGCTCATTTTATCCCTTGTGTCGGCTTACCCACTGCAAAACAGACATCAGACTTGATGATTAAGAATGTGTTTCGCTTACATGGAGTACCGGATGAGGTCATTTCGGATCGAGGGGTGCAATTCACTTCAAGGTTTTGGCAAAATTTCTGTGCAGCATTGGACATTAAAGTAAACCTTTCTTCTGCTTTTCATCCTCAGACTAATGGACAGACAGAACGAACCAATCAGACCCTGGAGCAGTATCTCGCTGTTTTATCTGCCACCTACAAGATGATTGGGTGGATCTACTTCACTGGCTGGGTTCTCTTATAACAACTCTCAGAGCGCCTCACTAAGCAGTCTCATTTTTACTCCAATCTAGGTTATCATCCTAACATTCTTCCTCGATTTCCCATAGATACGCCCTTGCCAGAAGTGGCTGAAAGAATCACTTCTTTACAAAAGAATATGGATCTTCTAAAGGAAAATCTAGAATTGGCTCAAGAAAGGTACAAGAAAGCAGCAGATAAATTTCGTAAACCTGCACCAGCTTTCAAGGTAGGAGATTTGGTCTGGCTGTCAACCAGAAATCTTAAATTAAAGATTCCATCGTCTAAATTGGGACATAAGTACATTGACCTTATAAGATCAGTAAGATTATAAGTGCTGTTGCTTGTCGTCTTCAACTGCCCAGAACTATGAGAATCCACCCTGTCTTTCATGTATCCCTACTAAAGGCTGCAACACCCAATACGTTTCCTGGACGTTCTTCTCCTTGCCCTGACCCAGTGCTGGTCGATGGTCAGGAAGAATTTATGGTGGAAAGGATTCTAGATTCCAGGTTGTACAGAAATCAGTTGCAATATTTGATTAAATGGCAGGGCTACCCAGTGGAGGACAACTCATGGGAACCAGTCAACAATGTAAATGCTCCTCGCCTGCTCCGCCAGTTTCATCGGAGGTACCCTGACAGGCCTGGTCTGAGGTCATCTGGAGGTTGTCCCTAAGGGGGGAGTAATGTAAGGTTCTTTGTCTCTGTTGACATGTTCCTTGAAACTCAGTTTTCCGTCGGCCATTTTGCTTTCTGTCTTTCTGCAGCTCTTGCCCTCAGTTAATATGGAGTTCCAGTTTTCATGTTCCCGCCCTGATTCTTCCCTCTTGCTTCTTAAGCAGCCTCAGCTGAACAATCAGTGCTCCTGAAACAAGCCTCAGTCAGTCTGTGACCTGACTCCTGGAAACCTTGAACTTTTACTCCAGCTATTCCCTACTGAGGAACCTTTGAACACTTTTGGACTCTGGAAACCTGCTGTTTGGTGAATCCATGTTTGCAGAGGAATTACGGTACAGAGAAGAGATCCTGAACCTGCTTTGGAGATTTATTGTAGTGCTTGAAATTACTCTGGCCTGCTGTGTCTCCTGACTCTGTTCCTGCAAACTGTGTGAACTTTTCAGCATGCTTGTATGAAGTAATACAAGTCATTTCATTTCAACCTATGTCTCTGTGTTTTCCTCGCACCCAAGCACAAGACGCTATAGGAACTGTACACTATACATGACACCGGGTGTAAATTTCCCAAGGGTCGGCTCTTCAATTTGTCTGTACCTGAGCATGATGCTATGCGATCTTATATCAAAGAGTCATTGGAGAAGGGTCATATTAGACCGTCCTCTTCACCTTTAGGTGCCGGCTTTTTCTTTGTGGCCAAAAAGGATGGTTCATTGAGGCCATGTATTGACTATCGTCTCCTTAATAAGATCACTGTTAAATATCAGTATCCTTTAACCCTGATTTCCAATTTATTCTCCAGAGTGAAAGGTGCTAGTTGGTTTACCAAACTTGACCTTAGGTGTGCGTATAATCTTATTCGCATTAAGCATGATGATGAATGGAAGACAGCGTTTAATACCCTTCATTTTGTCTTCGTCCGCTATTGAAATGGACCCGGTCAAAGTTCAGGCCATTTGTGATTGGGTTCAGCCCACTTCCTTGAAGGCTCTTCAGAGATTTTTGGGCTTTGCTAATTTTTACCGTAAATTTATAAGTAATTTCTCTGGTATTGTGAAACCCCTGACGATTTGAGCAAGAAGGGTTCTGATGTAGTGAATTGGTCTCCAAAGGCAGTTTCGGCGTTTCAGGAGCTTAAGCGGAGATTCACTTCTGCTCCGGTTCTACGGCAGCCTGATGTTTCTCTGCCATTTCAGATTGGGATAGATGCTTCTGAGATTGGTGCAGGAGCCGTTTTGTCCCAAAGGGATCCTGTAACCTCTAAGAGTAACCCTTGTGCCTTCTTCTCTCGGAAATTTTCCCAGCTGAATGTAATTATGATGTGGGGAATCAGGAATTATTAGCTATGAAGTGGGCTTTTGAAGAGTGGAAACATTGGTTGGAGGGAGCCAAACATCAAGTTGTGGTCCTCACTGACCACAAGAACTAGATTTATCTCGAATCAGCCAAGCGATTCAATCGTAGACAGGCCAGGTGGGCCTTGTTTTTCGCACTTTTTAATTTTGTGGTCTCCTTTCTTCCAGGCACTAAGAATGTTAAGGCGGACGCCCTCTCTAGGAGTTTCTTTGCGGATTCTCTTGATGTGACTGAGCCTACTGCCATTCTGAAGGAGGGTGTGGTTCTTTCCACTATCTCACCCGATTTAAGACTGGCCCTGGAGGAATTTCATGGGGATAAACCTGAACGATGCCCTGTGGGGAAATTGTATGTCCCCGACCAATGGAGGAAGAAAGTAATGTCTGAAATTCATTGCTCCGCATTGGCTGGTCATCAAATTATTTTTGGTACCAGAGATTTGGTGAGTCGGTCTTTTTGGTGGCCTACTTTATCTCGTGATGTTAGGAATTTTGTGCAGTCCTGTGGGACTTGTTCTCGGTCCAAACCCTGCTATCACTCTAGTGGATTGTTAATGCCACTGCCTGTGCCCAGGAGGCCATGGACCCATATCTCTATGGATTTTATTTCCGACCTCCCTGTCTCTCAGAGAATGACTGTTATCTGGGTGATCTGCGATAGATTTTCCAAGATGGTCCATCTTGTGCCACTGCCGAAGTTGCCATCCTCTTCCGAGTTGGTGCCCTTGTTTTTTCAGCAGGTGGTTCGTTTGCACGGCATTCCGGAGAACATTGTGTCTGACAGAGGAGTTCAATTTGTTTCCAGATTTTGGAAAGCCTTTTGTTCTAAACTAGGAATTCAGTTGTCTTTCTCCTCTGAATTTCAACCTCAGACCAATGGGCAGACTGAGAGAACAAACCAGACTTTGGAAACTTATGTGAGATGTTTTGTGTTTGCTGATCAAGATGACTTGGTCTCTTTTTGTCCTTGGCTGAATTCGTTCTAAACTTATAGGGCTAGTTCTGCCACTTTGATGTCCCCTTTTTTCTGCAATTTCGGGTTTCATCCTCGGCTTTCTTCGGGGCAGGTGGAGGCTTCTGTCTGTCCGGGTGTTGACTCTATGGTGGAGAGAATGCAGCAGATTTGGGATCATGTAGTGGATAAGTTGTCTCTCTCTCAGGAGAGGGCCCAACGGTTTGCCAACCGGCATAGGACTGATGGTCCCCGGTTTAAAGCAGGTGACATGGTTTGGTTGTCCTCAAAGAATATCCCTAAAAAGGTTGCGTCTCCAAAATTTAAGCCAAGGTTCACTGGACCTTATAAAGTCTTGGAAATCCTTAATCCCATTTCTTTCCGTTTGGCTCTTCCAGGGAGGTTTAAGATTCACAGCGTCTTCAATAAATCTTTATTGAAAAGGTTTGTTGAGCGAGGGCAATCTGGAGTATGAGGTGAAGAAGATATTGGATTCTCATCTGCCAAGACGGAGATTCCAGTACTTGGTCAAGTGGAAAAGAGGACAATTCTTGGGTGTTTGCTTCTGACATTCATGCTGAGAGATTGGTTCGTGCCTTTTACTGGTCTCACCCTGATCAGCCTGGTGGCACAGCTGAGGGTTCGGTGACCCCTCCTCAAGTGGGGTACTGTTGTGAACGCTCTGGATCTTACTTTGGAGTTTGGGCTCCCCCTGGTAGCTGCTTTGGCTAACACAAGTCTATCAGCTGAGGGCAATGAGTGGCAATCAGGTGGCACTGACTGGGGAGATATAAGTGAGCAACCTTCCCATGATCCTCGCCGGTGATTTGTTGTTCTTGGTCCCATTTGGAAGTCAGCTTGCTTCCTGCTTTTTCCTGCAACGTTCAGATAAGTTATTTGCTGCTTGTTTCTTTGGCTTTTGTTTTCCTTTTACATAGTTATTAAGGTTGAAGGAAGACTTTAAGTCCATCTAGTTCAACCCATATCCTATCCTAACCTGCCCTAACATGTTGATCCAGAGGAAGGCAAAAAAAACCCAAGTGTTTTCTTCCCTTCTGGAGTGAGGTCAGCCAGGTTCCCGGCTGGTGCGTGGGCTGATCTCTGTTTTTCATTTACCACTGTTTTTGTGTTCAATCCCTGTTATTTCTTTATCTTCTGGTTAGCTACCAGTTCACACCAGAGTTCTGATCTTGTGGGGGAGAGATCGTGTGGTCTCAGTATTTTTTGGGAAATCAGACGTGTTGGAATTTTTCTTAGGGTTTTTGCTGGATTGCAGACAGTATTCTTTCCTGTCCTGCTCTATCTAGACAGTTTTGGGCCCAGCGTTTTCTTGCTCTATTTTCTGCCTGTGTTTGTATTTCATCTTGTCTCACCACCAATATATGTGTGGGGGCTACTTATTCCTTTGGGGCGTTACTCTGGGGCAGTTAGCTTTACCCTTTCTCTCTTTAGGCTTAGTTAACTGTTGTGTTTCGGTAGCTGAGGAGAGATTGCAAAAATAGCCAAAAAGGCAATACACCAGAGAGGCTGGAAACTATTGGATTGCAGGACCCTAAACTAACCGCCACACTAGAAGTAGCCGTGGAGCGTACCTACGGTGATCCTAAACGCCTCGTCACAGCCGGAGAGATACAGCTAAAGGCAGAAAGATGAATGCTATCTGCCCCGTAGTAGAATCCCCAAAGAAATAGGAAGCCCCCAAACATGTAGTGGCGGTTAGACCAGAAGAAAATACAAACACAGATAGAAAATAGAATGAGCAAACGCTGGGGCCCAATCTGTCTAGATAGAAAAGTATAGGAAAGAATTCTGACTGCAACCCAAAAAAACCCTGACAAAAATACCAACAGCTCTGATTAACAAAAAACCTGAGATCACACGATCTCTACCACCTAAATCAGATCTCTGGTGTAACATACAGCAATTCAGCAAATAAAAAGTGACATAGGAACAGAGCAAAAGTGCAAAAACAAACTGAGCACAATTGCAGAGCCAGGCCCCAAAAGGGTACCAGGCGGAAGTCTACTGCTAAGCAGCAAACCAGCAAGAAAATCCAACCAGAGGAAAGAAAACAGCAAATCACTTATCTGAATGAGAGCAGGAATGCAAGCTGAGCTCCAAGCAAGACGTGGAAGAACAATTGATTACTGGCAAGGCTGAAGGGAATTCAGGTCACTTATATCAGACCATTCAGAGCCAGCTGAAGGCCATTCAGCAATTAGTTCATTACCTCAGCAACCACCGGAGGGAGCCTCAGCTCACAAGTTACCTCCAGAGTATTCACAACAGTACCCCCCCTTGAGGAGGGGTCACCGAACCCTCACCTGCGCAACCAGGCCGATCAGGATGAGCTCGATGATAGGCACGGTTCAGTCTCCCAGCATGGATGTCCGAAGCAAACACCCAAGAATTGTCCTCCTGACCATAACCTCTCCACTTAACCAAATACTGGAGTTTCCGTCTAGCAAAACGAGAATCCAATATTTTCTCAACCACATACTCCAAAATGCCCTCAACCAAAACAGGGTCGGGAGGCGCAGCCATAGGAACCACTGGCTCGACAAACCTCTTCAATAAGGACTTGTGGAACACGTTATGGATCTTAAATGTCCCTGGAAGAAGCAAACGGAAGGAAACCGAATTAATAATTTCCATTATCTTATAAGGTCCAAAGAACCTTGGCTTAAATTTTGGAGATGCAACCTTCATAGGGATATTCCTTGAGGACAACCAAACCAAGTCCCCCACTTTAAAACGAGGACCATCAGTCCTATGCCGGTTGGCAAACCGATGGGCCTTCTCTTGAGAGAGACAACCTCTCCACTACCTGGTCCCAAATCTGCTGCAGACGCTCCACAATAGAGTCAACCCCCGGACAGACAGAAACCTCCGCCTGTCCTGAAGAAATCGAGGGTGAAACCCAGAATTGCAGAAAAATGGAGACATCAAGGTGGCAGAGCTAGCCCTATTATTAAGAGCAAACTCAGCCAAAGGCAAAAAAGAGACCCAGTCATCTTGATCAGCAGACACAAAACATCTCAAATAAGTCTCCAAGGTCTGGTTTGTTCTCTCGGTTTGTCCATTGGTCTGAGGGTGAAATGCAGAGGAGAAAGATAACTGAACACCAAGTTTAGAACAAAATGTCCTCCAAAATCTGGAAACAAACTGGACTCCTCTGTCAGACACAATGTTCTCCGGAATGCCATGTAACCGAACCACGTGCTGAAAGAACAAAGTCACCAATTCGGAGGAGGAAGGCAACTTAGGTAATGGCACAAGATGTATCATCTTGGAAAACCTATCACAGATTACCCAGATAACGGTCATTCTCTGAGAGACAGGGAGGTCAGAAATAAAATCCATAGAAATATGGGTCGTTGGCCTCTTGGGTACAGGTAATGGCATTAACAAACCACTAGAACTAGAGCAAGGCTTGGAACGAGAGCAAGTCCCACAGGACTGCACAAAGTCCCTGACGTCACAGTAGAGTTGAGCATTCCGATACCGCAAGTATCGGGTATCGGCCAATATTCGCTGTATCGGAATTCCGATACTTAGTTCCGATATTTTTCATATATCGTATACCGGAATCGGAAGTTCCCATAATTCTTTGAGAGGCAATGTGATTTTAGACAGCCAATGAGGAATCCTAGGAAGTGTGGGCACATCCTGTAATGCTGCGGTCATGTTAACTAATGGCATAGCTGTGATTGGATGCTGAAATGATGTCAGAATGCACTATAAGAGGCGCCGCAGCCATTTTAGCGTCACTGTACTGTGAATTCAGTTAGGGACAGAACGCTGCTCTGCTGACTCTGAGGGACAGTTACAGATAGCGTTTTTGTGAATTGCTGTGTAGGCAGGCTATTTGAGAAACCGCTCTGTAAATCATCCTTTTTCCTTGCAGTGTTGTTTTCACAGCTCTGTGCAAGGTGTGTGTGTGAGTGCAGGTGACGCTGCAGTTTGCTCTGCATCCAACGCTGTTTGTAGTCATCTGCACGTGTCACTCACTGACTCTTTTTTTTTTTATTTTGTGGAATTGGTGCTGCTCCATTCAATTGAAATTAACAGTGATCTATTAGTGTGACGTGCTTCCATCCGTATCCAATACATTGGTTGCAAACACTTTAGAAGTACACAAAGGGGACTTTCACAGCTAGTGAACAGTTGTGTGCAGTGTTTACTGTAGTCTGAGGTTTTCATTTTTGGAGTGCAGATCACGCTCCAGTTAGTTCTTCAACCACTGCTGGTTGTAGTCTGCTGAGCGTGTGTCACTGCCTCATCCTTGACATTTTTCTCAAATTGGTGCTGCTCCATTCTATTTCAAATAACTCAAATCTATTAGTGTGACGCGCTTCCATCCATATCCAATACATTGGTTGCAAACACTATAGAAGTACACAAAGGAGCCTTTCACAGCTAGTGAACAGTTGTGTGCAGTGTTCACTGTAGTCTGAGGTTTTCATTTTTGGAGTGCAGATCACGCTCCAGTTAGTTCTTCAACCACTGCTGGTTGTAGTCTGCTGAGCGTGTGTCACTGCCTCATCCTTGACATTTTTCTCTAATTGGTGCTGCTCCATTCTATTTCAAATAACTCAAATCTATTAGTGTGACGCGCTTCCATCCGTATACAATACATTGGTTGCAAACACTATAGAAGTACACAAAGGGGCCTTTCACACCTAGTGAACAGTTGTGTGCAGTGTTCACTGTAGTCTGAGGTTTTCATTTTTGGAGTGCATATCACGCTCCAGTTAGTTTTTCAACCACTGCTGGTTGTAGTCTGATGAGCGTGTGTCACTGCCTCATCCTTGACATTTTTCTCTAATTGGTGCTGCTCCATTCTATTTCAAATAACTCAAATCTATTAGTGTGACGCGCTTCCATCCGTATACAATACATTGGTTGCAAACACTACAGAAGTACACAAATGGGCCTTTCACACCTAGTGAACAGTTGTGTGCAGTGTTCACTGCAGTCTCTGCGGAATAACAACACTTAGGCCTTATAACTTTTCTGACTTTCTTTATCAATCTACCAAGATGAAGAAGGCAGGGAGTAAGGGACGTGGTCGTGGCCGTGGAGTTTCAGCAGGGAGAGGACGTGGGGATTCTGTGGCTGCTGCCGCCCCCAGTGACTCAGCATCCACCAGTTTTCCCCGTGAGCGTTCCTTTATGCGCACTTTTGTAGGAGCTCGGCGTACCCCCCTTGTCATGTATAGTGTACAGTTCCTATAGCGTCTTGTGCTTGGGTGCGAGGAAAACACAGGAGACATAGGTTGAAATGAAATGACTTGTATTACTTCATACAAGCATGCTGAAAAGTTCACACAGTTTGCAGGAACAGCGACAGGAGACACAGCAGGCCAGAGTAACTTCAAGCTCTACAATAAATCTCCAAAGCAGGTTCAGGATCTCTTCTCTGTACCGTAATTCCTCTGCAAACATGGATTCACCAAACAGCAGGTTTCCAGAGTCCAAAAGTGTTCCAAGGTTCCTCAGTAGGGAATAGCTGGAGTACAAGTCCAATGTTTCCAGGAGTCAGGTCACAGACTGACTGAGGCTTGATTCAGGAGCACTGATTGTTCAGCTGAGGCTTGATTCAGGAGCACTGATTGTTCAGCTGAGGCTGCTTAAGAAGCAAGAGGGAAGAATCAGGGCGGGAACATGAAAACTGGAAACTCCATATTAACTGAGGGCAAGAGCTGCAGAAAGACAGAAAGCAAAATGGCCGACGGAAAAACTGAGTTTCAAGGAACATGTCAACAGAGACAAAGAACCTTACATTACTCCCCCCTTAGGGACAACCTCCGGATGACCTCAGACCAGGCTTGTCAGGGTACCTCTGATGAAACTGGCGGAGCAGGCGAGGAGCATTTACATTATTGACTGGTTCCCATGAGTTGTCCTCCACTGGGTAGCCCTGCCATTTAATCAAATATTGCAACTGATTGCTGTACAACCTGGAATCTAGAATCCTTTCCACCATAAATTCTTCCTGACCATCGACCAGCACTGGGTCAGGGCAAGGAGAAGAACATCCAGGAAACGTATTGGGTGTTGCAGCCTTTAGTAGGGATACATGAAAGACAGGGTGGATTCTCATAGTTCTGGGCAGTTGAAGACGACAAGCAACAGCACTTATAATCTTATTGATCTTATAAGGTCCAATGTACTTATGTCCCAATTTAGACGATGGAATCTTTAATTTAAGATTTCTGGTTGACAGCCAGACCAAATGTCCTACCTTGAAAGCTGGTGCAGGTTTACGAAATTTATCTGCTGCTTTCTTGTACCTTTCCTGAGCCAATTCTAGATTTTCCTTTAGAAGATCCATATTCTTTTGTAAAGAAGTGATTCTTTCAGCCACTGCCGGCAAGGGCGTATCTATGGGAAATCGAGGAAGAATGTTAGGATGATAACCTAGATTGGAGTAAAAAGGAGACTGCTTAGTGGAGGCGCTCTGAGAGTTGTTATAAGAGAACTCAGCCAGTGGAAGTAGATCCACCCAATCATCTTGTAGGTGGCAGATAAAGCAGCGGAGATACTGCTCCAGGGTCTGATTGGTTCGTTCTGTCTGTCCATTAGTCTGGGGATGAAAAGCAGAAGAAAAGTTTACTTTAATGTCCAATGCTGCACAGAAATTTTGCCAAAACCTTGAAGTGAATTGCACCCCTCGATCCGAAATGACCTCATCCGGTACTCCATGTAAGCGAAACACATTCTTAATCATCAAGTCTGATGTCTGTTTTGCAGTGGGTAAGCCGACACAAGGGATAAAATGAGCTGCCTTTGTTAGACGGTCAACCACCACTAGAATGGTGTTCTTCCCTTGAGAGGTTGGTAACTCCACAATGAAGTCCATAGAAATGGATCCCCACGGGCGGGATGGGGTGGGAAGAGGTTGCAACAGACCAGTTGGTGAGGAGCGAGGTGTTTTGCATCTTGCACAGACTTCACATGAAGTGACATAGTTTAAGACATCTTTCCTGTAAGTGGGCCACCAAAAGAAACGAGAAAGAAATTGTTGTGTCTTTAGAATTCCCCTATGCCCGGCTATCTTGGAATCGTGGATGAGTTGCAATACTCTCAATCTGACTGTTTCAGGTATATACAGACGTTGTCCCTGAATCCACACACCATTCTTAAAGACAAGACTTACGTCCCTTGGGGGTTGAGCCAACAAAGAATCCGCATGGTATGCTTCCTTGATGTCCTTAAGTAGGTCTTGATTATGAATCACTCCAGGAATCTAGAGTCAGGAAGAATAGTCTTAGGAGGAGTAAGTGGACGTGTCTCTGCTGAATGAATCCTAGAGAGTGCATCAGCCTTTCCATTGCGCGATCCTGGTCTATAAGAAATGACAAAATTAAATTGGTTTAGGAAAAGATTCCAGCGAGCCTGGCGAGGAGTCAGGCACTTAGCCGACCTGATAAATTCAAGGTTACGATGGTCTGTCAGGACGACTATTTGCTGTGCAGCTCCCTGAAGAAGGTGTCTCCATTCCTTGAAGGCGGCAATAATGGCCAACAATTCTCTATTGCCCACATCGTAGTTCCTCTCAGCCGAAGACAACTGCTGGGAAAAGAAGGCACAGGGATGCAAGACATTCTTCTCACCTGTTCTCTGAGAGAGTATAGCTCCAACGGCACAGTCTGAAGCATCCACCTCTATTATGAAGGCAAGCTCGGGGTTGGGATGTACTAAGATAGGTGCAGTGGTAAATTTATTCTTTAAACAGGAAAATGCTTCCTGAGCTTGCGGGGTCCAGGAGAACCTAGACTGTTTCCGGGTAAGTTGGGTGATAGGTGACAGTACCTCAGAGAAATTCCTAATGAAACGTCTATAGAAGTTGGCAAACCCGATGAAGCGCTGCACCTCCTTCACATTTCTAGGAATTGGCCAATCCTTGATGGCTTGGGTCTTGCTTCCATCCATACTAATCCCTTGCGTAGATAGTACATACCCCAGAAATTGAATTTCGGTCCTATGGAATTCACATTTTTCAAGTTTGATGTAGAGAAGGTTTTGTCTTAGGCGTTCTAAGACCATTCTCACATGTCCATGATGTTCCTCTGTGGAGTTATAAAAAATTAGAATATCATCCAGATAAATCACCACAAATGTATCTAGGAGATCCCTGAAGATATCATTCACAAAGTGTTGGAAAGTGGCTGGGGCGGCACTCAGACCAAAAGGCATAACTAGATATTCAAAGTGTCCATAGCGTGACCTGAAAGCAGTCTTCCATTCATCCCCAGGTCTAATACGGACCAAGTTATAGGCCCCACGGAGATCCAGTTTAGAGAAAATTTTGGCATGCCGCACTCTCTCCAACAACTCAGGGATTAAAGGCAATGGATAACGGTTTCTAATAGTAACCTTATTGAGTTCCCTATAGTCTATGCAGGGTCTCAGAGATCCATCTTTCTTTTTCACAAAGAAGATGGGTGCACCTGCGGGAGATGAAGAGGGGCGTATGAAGCCCTTGGCTAAATTTTCGTCTATATAATCCTTCAAAGCTTTTAGCTCGGGCCCCGCTAGGGGGTAGATCTTACCAAAAGGTATCTCGGCTCCAGGCAATAATTCAATTGGACAATCATATGGATGGTGAGGAGGAAGCTGATCAGCGTTCTTCTTGTCACATAAATCCACATATTCCTGGTATACAGCTGGTAGTTCAGGGACTGACATGGTTCCTTTAGGAACAGAGCAAGCTGAAACTCCTTGACTCATCTGTTTCTCCGGAAAGTGTAATTCCTTGGTCTCCCAGTTAATCGTAGGATTCTGCGCCTGCAGTCATGGTAGCCCTAGAATAATGGGAAAGTGGGGAGAAGAGATAAGCAAAAAAGACATTTTCTCCTGATGATCTTTACCCATAAGGACCCTCAAAGGCTCTGTTTCTTGATCCACTGGTCCAGAAGTCAGTAGAGAGCCATCCACAGTCTCCATCTGTACTGGAGTAGCCTTCTTCACTGAACGTATCCCCTGTTTCAGAGCAAAGGAGATATCCATAAAATTTCCACTTGCTCCTGAGTCGATCATAGCAGAGCTAGACACCCAGACTGAGTCAACCCAGAGTTTAATGGAAAGGAAGCAATGAGAATTGTTTCTTTTACAACTCAGCTGGGACACCGCTGAGGAAACTTGAAAAATTGCAGCGTTTATACCGTCATCGTCCCCAGAACTAACAGAGTTTAAGTCCGAGAAATCAAGATCTCTTGCAGCAGATCTCTCTGGAGCCTGAGGCTCGGACATGACAGAGCTCCTCTCGCAACACTCACAGTGAATGACTGCTGCAGTAGTCTTACGAGAACGGCAGGGGCAGTTTATAATAAAGTGCCCTGACTTACCACAGTATAAACATAGATTTTCCTTTATACGATGTTCTTTGCGTGCATCACTAACCCGTCTTTGTAAAGAGTCCACCTGCATGGGTTCAGGTTCTGGTTCCCTTGTGATCCTACTCAAAGGTTCCTTAGCTGAGGAGGGAGGTAGTAAAAGGTTAGTGCGATTATTTTCGAACCATCTCTCTTGTCTGCGTTCAGTCAGACGAGCATCAATACAATACAATAGTTAATAAAGTCACCTAATGCAGTGGGAGGGTTGGCACGAGCAAGTTCATCCTTAATCAGTGGAGACAACCCTTTCCGAAAAATAGATTTTTTAGCGGAAGTGTCCCAAGTGGTATCAAGAGCCCATCTCCTGAAATCCAGGGCATATTCGGCTACTGAACGCTTACCTTGGCGCAAAGTTAACATGGCTGCTTCAGCTGTTGCACCTCGATTGGGGTCATCAAACACCTGCCCCATGGCTGAAATAAAAGCATCAAGGTGATTCAAACAATCATCCTCAGTTTTCAATCAGAGGGTTTGCCCACATCAAAGCCTTATTGGTAAGCAACATGATTATAGTAAGCACTTTGGATCGTTCAGTGGGAAATTGTGAAGCATGTGCAGAGAAAAATAAATTGCATTGATTAATAAATCCCCTGAATTTCTCACGTTCACCGCCAAAACGAAAAGGAGGTAATTTGGGGATCCCAGAACTCGGGGTTATGGCAGGAGCCTGGGCTCGTTCCTCTAGAGCCTCAATCCTGGCTCGCAATTCCTGGGTAGTCTGTCCAAACACTTGCAAATTATGATTAGTGAGGTCCTGTAGGCTTGCAAAACGGGTCTTTATAGTCTGTATATCTGCAAGGATTGTATCAGTCACTCCGCAAAGCTCCTTTATGAAGGGCCTCCATCTTCCAGATCTTTTAAGGCAGAAGTGCTGGAAGAGGAAAGGAAAAAAAAAAACAATAGTGTTTACCTGTGGTAACACTCCAGAGTAAAATTTTAAGGGAATGCGCTCACCTGGAATGGTTGTGAGAAGTCACAACCACTGTCATCACAGAAGGTATTAAACGGACATCTGATATCCACAGTCACAGCAGACACGGCTTTCCCAGACCCAGCAGACACTAAACATTGGCTCCTGAATCTTGTCATGTATAGTGTACAGTTCCTATAGCGTCTTGTGCTTGGGTGCGAGGAAAACACAGGAGACATAGGTTGAAATGAAATGACTTGTATTACTTCATACAAGCATGCTGAAAAGTTCACACAGTTTGCAGGAACAGCGACAGGAGACACAGCAGGCCAGAGTAACTTCAAGCTCTACAATAAATCTCCAAAGCAGGTTCAGGATCTCTTCTCTGTACCGTAATTCCTCTGCAAACATGGATTCACCAAACAGCAGGTTTCCAGAGTCCAAAAGTGTTCTAAGGTTCCTCAGTAGGGAATAGCTGGAGTACAAGTCCAAGGTTTCCAGGATCAGGTCACAGACTGACTGAGGCTTGATTCAGGGGCACTGATTGTTCAGCTGAGGCTGCTTAAGAAGCAAGAGGGAAGAATCAGGGCGGGAACATGAAAACTGGAAACTCCATATTAACTGATGGCAAGAGCTGCAGAAAGACAGAAAGCAAAATGGCCGACGGAAAACTGAGTTTCAAGGAACATGTCAACAGAGACAAAGAACCTTACACCCCTGCTGCGGGAAGAACAAATTGAAGCCGTTGTTGGTTGGATGGCAGCCAATGCATCAACTTCAATTCCTTCCACCTCCTCTCAGGACCACAGCACTGTTGAACAACCATCTGTCTCTTCACCACCTGCCAAATTGCCCAGGCAATCAGAGAGTTCTGTACAGGAGCCAGCTGAGTCTCTGCTTCTGTTCTCAGAATCTGTTGGCTTGCAAACAGGAGCCCAGCCAAGCAGCATTCTGGAATGTGAAGAAGAGGGAGTATGCAGTGATGCGCAACAGCTGTGTCTCTCTGAATCAGAAGAGGCGGGTGAGCCAGTGCCGATGGTCAGCACACCGCAGAACGCATCTGATGATGATGAGACTCAGGTGCCAGTTTCTGTTGAGCATGGTGCTGGCCAGACCACCCAACAGCAGCAGGTGTTGGAAGAGGGTAGTGGAGATGATGAGGTCCAAGACCCAACATGGCGTGAGGAACAGGAAGGTGGTGGGAGCAGTTCTGAGGAAGAGATTGCCCCAACGGTCCAAACAGGAGGGAGAGGTAGGCAGCAGACTCGGTTGCCTGTAGCCTCCAGTTTGGCACCTGTTCGGAGCAGTTCTCTTCCAAAAGTCAAAACGGGCGCTCCCAGGACTTGCACTGCGTGGTCCTTTTTTGTCACACTTGCAGATGATATTTGCTATGTCAAATGCAAGCTGTGTAATCAAAAAGTAAAAAGAGGTAAAAATATCAGTAACCTCAATACCACAAATATGTGGAAACATGTGCGGACAAAGCACATAGTTGAGTTACAAAGACACACTGGAGATGTAGGCCAACCTACAGCACCACCTACATCTTCAGGTCGTGTTGGACCCTCTTCCTCCAGCTCACACACAGCTGGTTCGGCTTCCTCACAGGATCGCCATGGAAGAACCTTGGTCACTGTTGTCCAGAGACAAAGTGTTATTCCACCCACAGCAGCAAGTTCCCTGTCATCCTCACACTCCCAGGCCACAAAACAGCCATCGGTAGCACAGGCATGGGATAAAAGACGGCCATACTCGGGAAACCATCCACGAGCACAGGCTCTGAATGCTGGCATTGCAAAACTCCTGTCCCTTGAAATGCTGTCATTCAGGCTGGTGGAGACTGACAGTTTCCGTAACTTAATGGCATTGGCAGTCCCACAATACAATGTGCCAAGCCGATTTTATTTCAGCAGGCAAGCCGTCCCTGGTCTGCAAAAGCATGTTGAGGGAAAAATTAAACATGCGCTACTAAACACCGTCAGCAGCAAGGTCCACCTGACCACCGATGCATGGACCAGTACCCATGGCCAGGGACGATACCTTTCCCTCACTGCCCATTGGGTCAATGTTGTGGAGCCGGGTACAGATCTTGCGAGTGGCGCTGTACGTGTTCTGCCAACTCCAAGGATTGCAGGAATCAAGTCTGTACACTTTGACTCCTCCTCCTACTCCAGTTCCCCAGAATCATCGCTGCAGGAGCCGTCAGGTCTACCTCCACATGGACCCGTGAACGCTTACCTGTTGCGACCGATATGAGCACAGCCGTGGCCAAACGTCAACAGGCCGTCCTGAAATTAATTTCCATGGGGAATCGAAGCCACACAGCGCAGGAGCTCTGGAATGCCATCAAGCAGGAGTGCGACGTGTGGTTTTTGCCAGCGAATCTCCAGCCAGGCTTGGTAGTGTGTGACAATGGCCGAAATCTGGTGGCAGCTCTGGGCCTTGGCAACCTCACTCACATACCATGTCTGGCACATGTGCTCAACTTGGTCGTGCAGAGTTTTTTGAGGGACTATCCGGATGTTGATGCACTGCTGCACAAGGTCCGCCTAGAGTGCGTTCACTTGCGACGTTCCAGTATGGCCAGATCGCGCATTGCAGCTCTGCAACGCAGATTTCGCCTTCCTGAACATCGCATCATATGTGACGTAGCCACCAGGTGGAATTCCACGTTACATATGTTGGAGCGGTTGTGTGAGCAGCAGCCAGCAGTAATGGAGTATCAGCTGCTTCAGGCGCAATCAACTCGCAATTTGCGCCGTTCACACTTCACCACTACTGAGTGGGCCTCTATGAAGGACATCTGCTACGTTTTGCGTGCGTTTGATGAGTCAACGCGGATGGCGAGTGCAGATGATGCACTAGTCAGCCTGACTGTCCCCCTTATCTGCCTGCTTCAAAAAACACTGCAAGCACTAAGGGATGAGGTTTTGGAAGAGGTGGAGGATGAGGAGTCACAAATTCCATCACCTTCTGGACAGTCAGCGCAACATGGTTCCTCACAAAGGGCTGGGCAGGGCTCACTTTGTGAGGAGGATGAGGAGGAGTCAATGGAGGAGGAAGACATTGCTCCAGAGGGAGGTACACAACGCTCTAGTCAGTATGTAGAGCGAGGGTGGGGTGATGCAGAGCAGGCAGAGATTACGCCTCTTACAGGGGACTGCGTTTCTTGGCCAGTTGGGAGTCTGCAGCACATGGTTGATTTCATGCTGCAGTGCCTGAGAAACGACCGCCGCATTGCCCACATTCGCACCACGTCTGATTATTGGGTGTACACCCTCCTAGACCCTCGCTACCGGGACAACTTACAAAGCCTCATCACACCATTGAACCGGGAGCGTAAAATGCGGGAGTACCAAGACACACTGGTGCAATCCATAATGTTCTCCATTCCAGCCGAGAGCACTGCTGCTGCTACTGCTTTACAAAGCAGCTCTGTGCATCGAGGCAGTGGAGACAGCTCTGCAACAACAGGGAGCACAAGCAGCGCCTCTGCACAGGGCAAGACCAGTATGTTCCAAATGTGGCGAAGTTTTGTGGCAGCGCCACCAATGTGTACAACATCCGAAACGGCTCCAGTCAGCAGGAGGCAACGTTTCCGTTAGATGGTGACAGACTACATGTCTTGCCCTCTCAGTGTACTCCCAGATGGCTCTTCCCCATTCAAGTTTTGGGTCTCTAAGCTGGATACATGGCCAGAGCTTAGCCAGTATGCATTGGAGGTGCTGGCTTGCCCTGCTGCCAGTGTATTATTGGAGCGCGTCTTTAGTGCTGCAGGTGGTGTACTAACAGACCGTCGCATGCGACTATCCTCCGATAATGTAGACCGGCTTACTTTTCTGAAAATGAACAAGGCATGGATCTCGCCTGAATTTGCCTGTCCGCTTTCCGATTAAATAACTGGTTGGCAACGTTATCCATGTCTCCTGTTATGTATATCTTTTGTAGGGATCCGCTCTGGTAGGCAGGGGCCGGGCCGCAGTAATGAGGTAAACACACAGGCGTTCAGTTCAAAATTCAGTGGTTTTAATGACGGGTTCAACAAAAGTCCAGATAACAAAATCAAAACAGAACATAAATCACTCCAGTTTGGAGAACCACTGCTCCCAGACTCACCCTTGCTTGGGACGGCCTTAACTAAGTGGCTGCAGGTCAGCAGAGACCGCCAGGTGCCATTCTGGGTGGTCTGGTACTCGCTTCCTGGTGCACACTGACACACTGTAACAAAACACTCTTCCAGCCTGTCTCCAGCCAAACTCCTTCCTTCCTTCCCCTCCTCATACTCCCACAGCTTCTTGTTAAATAGGCCTAGTCCACACCCTCAGGTGAGGTACACATCAGCTGACCTGATCACGTGACTATGACCTCATCACAGGTCCTTGTGATCATGGAAATTCCTGACCAAACTTCAGTCTGCTAGAAGAAATATATCTCCCATCCAGCAAGATCCCCTTTGGTGTACCATATACCTCCCCCTTTGTTCAACCTTAGGAGGGTGAACACATGACATACAGTGAACTCTGGACAGTGCATCTGCGTTCCCCTGTAATTTACCTGCCCGATGTTCTACTGAAAATTTGAAATTTTGCAGGGACATAAACCACCTGGTGACTCGTGCATTTCTCTCTTTGGCTTGAATCATCCAAGTCAGAGGGGAATGATCAGTTACCAACCGAAACGTTCTCCCCAACAGATAGGAGCGCAATGACTCCAGTGCCCATTTGATGGCCAGGCACTCTCTCTCTACAATGCTGTATCTGGTTTCAGCTGGAGCAAGCTTTCGACTCAGGAAACTAATGGGATGCTCCTCCCGTTAACCTCCTGAGACAGCACGGCACCCAGACCTACCTCTGACGCATCAGTCTGGACAATGAATTCTCTTTTGAAGTCGGGTGTGATCAGAACTGGTGACCCACACAGTGCCCCTTTTAGTTTTACAAACGCTTCTTCAATCTGATCATTCCAGCCAACCATTACTGACTTCCTCCCTTTCAGGCAGTCAGTTAACGGCGCCGACAGGGTTGCAAAATTGGGAATAAACCGACGGTAATATCACACTAACCCCAAAAACCCTTTCACTTGTTTTGTGGTGAGGGGACGGGGCCAGTTTTGGATTGCCTCCACTTTGTTTATTTGAGGTTTGATAACTCCTCTCCCAATCACATACCCCAGGTACCGAGCTTCCTCCAACCCTATGGAACACTTCTTTGGGTTGGCAGTTAGCCCTGCTTGTCGCAGAGAATCAATCACCGCCTGTACCTTGGCTAAGTGACTTTCCCAGTCTGTACTGTACACCACAATATCGTCCAGATAGGCCGCGGCATATCGGCGATGAGGACGAAGAACAACGTCCATTAACCTCTGTAATGTCGCTGGAGCGCCATGCAACCCGTAGGGTAGGACTATATACTGGAACAGTCCCTCGGGTGTTACAAAAGCAGTTTTCTCTCTTGCTGCTTTTGTTAGGGGCACCTGCCAATAGCCTTTTGTGAGGTCAATGACTGAAAAATACCGGGCCTGCCCAAACCGCTCTATTAACTCATCGACCCGGGGCATGGGGTAGGCGTCAAATTTAGAAATTTCATTAAGTTTTCTGAAGTCATTACAGAACCTTAGTGTCCAATCTTGTTTTGGTATTAGGACTATTGGGCTGGCCCACTCACTCTGGGACTCTTCAATAACCCCTAACTGCAGCATCTTCTTTACCTCTTCTGAGATGGCTTGTCGCCGGGCCTCAGGCACCCGATATGGCTTTAATCGGACTTTGGCCTGCGGCTCCGTGACAATGTCATGTTGGATTAGGGAGGTACGGCCAGGGAGCTCTGAGAAAACATTGGAATTTTGGCAAACAAACTCTCGGACCTCCTGAACTTGTCTAGGAGACAAAGTGTCTGCTATTTTGATGGCGAGAGAACTTCTCTTGCCTTCTCCTGAGGCAAGGGAGCCCTCTCTACTGGAAATGCAGGCCGTGGACAATCCTCACCAAGAGGGTCTCTGTCTTTCCATGGTTTGAGCAGATTCACATGGTATACCTGTTCTGGCTTTCTTCGCCCTGGTTGGTGTACTTTATAGTTTACGGGACCCACCTTCTCCATAATCTCGTAGGGTCCCTGCCACCTTGCAAGGAACTTACTATCCACTGTAGGCACAAGTACCAACACCCGATCCCCAGGGTTAAAGGACCTTACCCGTGCCTCCCGGTTATAGACCTGCCTCTGTGACCTTTGTGCTGCTTCCATATGTTCTCGGACTAATGGTAGGACTGTCTCCATTCTCTCTTGCATTTAGGCCACATGTTCTATCACACTTTTGTGGGGAGTTGGTTGGTTTTCCCAGGTCTCTTTAGCTATATCGAGTAAGCCACGGGGATGTCTGCCATATAATAGTTTGAAGGGCGAGAACCCGTAGATGCCTGGGGCACCTCCCGCACTGCAAACATCAGGTATGGCAACAAGAGATCCCAGTCCTTACCATCTTTAGAGACAGCTTTTTTCAACATATTCTTCAGGGTCTTATTGAACCTTTCTACCAACCCGTCTGTTATGATTTGGTAGCTGAGGAGAGCAGGCAAAAAAGGAAATACACCAGAGCAGTTGGAAACTATGAGATTGCAGTACCCTGACTAACCACCACAACTAGAGGCAGCCGTGGAGCGTTCCTACGTTGGTCCTAGACGCCTCGTCACAGCCTGAGAAACTAACTACACCTAAAGATAGAAAAAGGAAAGCTATCTGCCCCGGAGCAGATCCCCAAAGAACATAGAAAGCCCCAAACATGTAATGGCGGTTAGACAAGAAGAAATACTGACACAGACAGAAAATAGTATGAGCAAACGTTGGGGCCCAAACTTACTAAATAGAAAAGGATAGGAAGGGCACTTACTGCAATCCCAAAAAACCCTGAAAAGCACCAACACTACCAATTTCAAAAACACCTGAGATCACACGACCTCTACCACCTAAATTAGTTCTCTGGTGTAACCAAAAACAAAACAGCAGCCACTGAAAAAACTGGAAAAAGCAAATGTACAAACATCAGTGGCTGAACTGAACTGAGAGGCAAAAGCCCCCAGAGGGGACCCTGAAGGCCCCCACAGAAGTGCAGGACAAAATGCAAAATCAAGCACAAAAACAAAAAGAAGAAAATGTCTTATCTGTTAGCAGGAGATTCAGACACGACACAGCAGGCTACCAAGGAAACAGGAATCAAGGATTGAGACCAGAACAATTGATCACCGGCAACCCTGATGGGAAGGTGACTCCCTTATATAAGACCAGTCAGTAACACCTGATTCCCAATCCTCACAATCTTCACTGGACAGTCCAGTACCGTTTGCAACCACCAGAGGGAGCTTCTGCTCAGAACTCATTTCCAGCCTATTCACAACAGTACCCCCCCCTTGAGGAGTGGTCACCGAACCCTCATTTGAGCAACCAGGTCGGTCAGGATGAGTTCTATGATACGCACGGATGAGTCTCCTAGCATGGATGTCCGAAGCAAACACCCAAGAATTGTCTTCCTGACCATAACCTCTCCATTTAACCAAATACTGGAGTTTCCGTCTAGAAAAACGAGAATTCAATATTTTCTCAACCACATACTCCAGATTGCCCTCAACCAAAACAGGGTCAGGAGGCACAGTAGTAGGAACCTCTGGCTCAACTAACCTCTTCAACAAGGACTTGTGGAACACGTTATGGATCTTAAATGTCCCTGGAAGAAGCAAACGAAAAGAAACAGGGTTAAGAATCTCCATGATCTTATAAGGCCAATGAACCTAGGCTTAAATTTAAGAGATGCCACTCTCATAGGAATATTTCTTGCGGACAACCAGACCAAGTCCCCCACTTTAAACCGAGGACCATCAGTCCTATGCCGGTTAGCAAACCGCTGGGCCCTCTCCTGAGAGAGGGACAACCTCTCCACTACCTGGTCCCAAATCTGTTGCATGCGCTCCACAACAGAGTCAACACCTGGGCAGACAGAAGCCTCCGTCTGTCCAGAAGAAAATCGAGGGTGAAACCCAGAATTACAGAAGAATGGAGACATCAAAATGGCAGAGCTAGCCCTATTATTAAGAGCAAACTCAGCCAAAGGCAAAAAAGAGACCCAGTCATCCTGATCAGCAGACACAAAGCATCTTAGATAAGTCTCCAATGTCTGGTTTGTTCTCTCAGTTTGACCATTGGTCTGAGGATGAAACGCCGAGGAGAAAGACAATTGAACACCAATTTTAGAACAAAAGGTCCTCCAAAATCTGGAAACAAACTGGACTCCTTTGTCAGACACAATGTTCTCAGGAATGCCGTGTAAACGAACCACGTGCTGAAGGAACAAAGGCACCAATTCAGAGGAGGAAGGCAACTTAGGTAAGGCACAAGATGTATCATCTTGGAAAATCTATCGCAAATCACCCAGATGACTGTCATTCTCTGAGAAACCACGAGGTCGGAAATGAAATCCATAGAGATATGGGTCCATGGTCTCTTGGGCACCGGTAATGGCATCAACAAACCATTAGAACGAGAGCAGGGCTTGGAGCGAGAGCAAGTCCCGCAGGACTGCACAAACTCCCTGACATCACGAGACAAGGTAGGCCACCAAAAGGACCGACCAACCAAGTCCCTGGTACCAAAAATTCCGGGATGACCGGCCAACGCGGAACAATGAATCTCAGACATTTCACTCTTTTTCCACTGGTCCGGGAAAAACAATTTCCCAACAGGGCAGCGCTCGGGCTTATCCTCCTGGCACCCCTCCAGAGCCAGTCTCAAATTGGGCGAGATGGCGGAAATAACTACACCCTCTTTCAAAATAACAGAAGGATCAGATAACTCAGGAGAGTCCGCCAGGAACCTCCTCGAGAGGGCATCCGCCTTAACATTTTTAGTGCCAGGAAGAAATGAAACCACAAAATTAAAACGTGTGAAAAACAAGGCCCACCTGGCCTGTCTAGGATTAAGTCGCTTGGCAGATTCCAGATAAACTAGATTCTTATGGTCAGTAAGGACCACCACCTGATGTTTGGCTCCCTCCAGCCAATGTCTCCACTCTTCAAAAGCCCACTTCATGGCTAATAACTCCGATTACCCACGTCATAATTACGTTCAGTGGGAGAAAATTTTCGAGAGAAAAAGGCACAAGGGTTACTTTTAGAGGTCTCTGGATCTCTTTGGGACAAAACGGCACCTGCCCCAATTTCAGAGGCATCAACCTCCACCTGAAATGGTAGAGAAACATCAGGTTGCCATAGAACAGGAGCAGAAATGAATCTCTGCTTAAGTTCCTGAAATGCAGAGACTGCCTCAGGAGGCCAATTCACCACATCAGAACCCTTCTTGGTCAAATCAGTTAATGGTTTAACAATAACAGAGAAATTACCAATAAATTTCCGATAAAAATTGGCAAAACCCAAAAATCTTTGAAGAGCCTTTAAAGAAGTAGGTTGGACCCAATCACAGATAGCCTGAACTTTGACCGGGTCCATTTCAATAACAGATGGGGACAAAATGAAACCCAGAAATGAGATCCTCTGAACGCCAAAAAGACACTTTGATCCCTTCACATACAGAGCATTCTCTCTCAAAATCTGGAACACAGTCCGAACATGTTTTACATGAGAGTCCCAGTCATTGGAAAAAATCAAAATATCATCCAAATAAACAATCAGAAATTTATCCACAAAATCCCTGAAAATGTCATTCATGAAGGACTGGAAGACAGAAGGAGCATTAGTGAGCCCAAAGGGCATCACAAGGTACTCAAAATGCCCTTCAGGGGTATTAAATGCTGTCTTCCATTCATCACCGTGCTTAATGCGAATAAGGTTATATGCACCCCTGAGGTCAAGCTTGGTAAACCAAGTAGTGTTTTTCACCCTGGAAAACAGATCAGAGATCAAGGGTAACGGATATTGATATTTCACAGTAATATTGTTCAAGAGACGATAATCAATACACGGCCTTAATGAACCATCCTTTTTGGCCACAAAGAAAAAACCGGCACCTAAGGGTGAAGAGGATGGTCTGATATGACCCTTCTCCAATGACTCTTTGATATAAGACCGCATAGCGTCATGTTCAGGTACAGACGAGTTAAAAAGGCGACCTTTAGGGAATTTACTACCAGGCACTAATTCAATAGCGCAGTCATAGCTCCTATGGGGAGGTAAGGATGCAGATTTACTTTCGCTAAACACATCAGAAAAATCAATCAAAAAGTCAGGAACATCCTGAGCCTGGAGGGAGGCAGAAAAAACAGGAGTGTTGGTATTAACACATTGACAGCCCCAACTGGTAACAGACACAGATTTCCAATCCAAAACAGGATTATGAGACTGTAACCAAGGGAAACCCAGTACGATAATGTCATGCAGATTATACAGAACCAAAAATTTGCAACTCTCCTCATGATCAGGTTCTACCCTCATTATCACCTGAGTAGAGAACTGAGGTTTATTCTCAGCCAAAGGGGTAGAATCGATCCCCAGTAGGGGAATAGACTTCCGTAGGGGTATCAAGGGAAACCCACAACGCTTAGCAAAATCAAAATCCATCAGGTTAATAGCCGCTCCAGAATCACAAAAGCCTGAGCAGAAAATGAGGACAGAGAGCATATCAGGGTAACAGTTAACAAAAACTTAGTCTGAACACTACCCAAGACAACTGAGCGAGCAAAACGTCTTCCCGCTTAGGGCAGACAGAAATAGCATGAGAGACATCACCACAGTAGAAACATAACCCATTGCGCTTTCGAAATTCATGACGCTGTGCCCCAGAAACCACTCTATCACACTGCATGGATTCAGAAGCAGGTTCACAAGGCAACATTATTCCACGCATACCTTTCCGCTCACGCAAACGTCTGTCAATTTGAATCGCTAATGACATAGAATCATTGAGACCAGAGGGAACAGGGAATCCCACCATAACATCCTTTACATTATCTGACAGTCCCTTCCGAAAAAGAGCTGCCAAAGCGTCGTCATTCCACTTGGTCAGGACTGCCCACCTACGGAATCTCTGACAGTATAACTCAGCGTCCTCAAGCCCCTGACTTAATGCCAACAAAGTTTTTTCAGCTTGATCAGTGACATTAGGCTCATCGTACAATAACCCCAAAGCCTGAAAAAACGCATCAACATCACTCAAAACAGGATCCCCAGGTGTCAGGGAAAAAGCCCAATCCTGAGGGTCGCCGCGCAGGAGAGAGATGACAATTTGAACCTGCTGCGCTGCGTTCCCTGAGGACTTAGATTTTAAGGCAAAAAACAATTTACAGTTATTTTTGAAATTCAGAAACTTAGCTCGATCCCCTAAAACAAATCTGGCATGGGAATCCTAGGTTCCACAACAGGCAACCTAGCAAGATAGGTAGCAATACTCCGAACTTCAGTGGCAAGCTGATCCACACAACCAGACAACTGTGCAAACTCCATTGAGAGAAAAAAAAAAAATCCTCCTCAGCACCCAGAGATACAAGGGAAAAAAAAAATGCAACAAACAGAAAAAAAAAAAATCTCTGACAACTCTGACAACTTTTTTCTTTCACAATATTTTTCCCTTCTGTGAGTACCATATAATTTTCAGTTTAGGCCAGTGATACTGTTGTGATTTGGTAGCTGAGGAGAGCAGGCAAAAAAGGAAATACACCAGAGCAGTTGGAAACTATGAGATTGCAGTACCCTGACTAACCACCACAACTAGAGGCAGCCGTGGAGCGTTCCTACGTTGGTCCTAGACGCCTCGTCACAGCCTGAGAAACTAACTACACCTAAAATAGAAAGAGGAAAGCTATCTGCCCCGGAGCAGATCCCCAAAGAACATAGAAAGCCCCCAAACATGTAATGGCAGTTAGACAAGAAGAAATACTGACACAGACAGAAAATAGTATGAGCAAACGTTGGGGCCCAAACTTACTAAATAGAAAAGGATAGG
>JARQOD010007426.1:0-39268 GCA_033576555.1 Oophaga sylvatica | reverse complement strand
AGGTACGAGTAAGTACAGGTGGGCACGGCTGGCACTCTGGCAGGCAGGTGGGCATGGCTGGCACTCTGGCAGGCAGGTGGGCATGGCTGGCACTCTGGCAGGTGGGCACAGCTGGCACTCTGGCAGGCAGGCGGGCACAGCTGGCGGGCACATTTGTCACTCTGGCTGGCACTCAGGCAGGCAGGCGGGTACGGCTGGCAATTTAGCGGGCATGGCTCGGACAGTAGGGACAGGAACTGACTTGAAAGGGACAGGAACACGGGCAGGCATGAGCAGTATATGGGAGCTGGTAGACACCTGTTTAGACTGGAATAGCAGGAACTGATTCGGGAAGGACTGGAACACGGACTAATATGAGTGGTATATGGAAACAGGTAGACACCTGTTCAGACTGGAGGAGCTGGAACTGATTCAGGAAGGACAAGTACACAGACAGGTATAAGTTGTGTGTGGGAACAGGTAGGAACCAGTTCAGACAGGAAGAACCAAGACCCGCAGGATGCAGAATGGGAGCAGAGTAGAACTGCAAGGAGCGGAGCACAGAGCATAGCAGCAAGTTGCGGTGAGCAGAACTGGGCAGAGCCGCAGGTTGCGGTGCAGAGAGCAGAACAGGGCAGAGCCACAGATAGCGGCGAGCAGAACAGGGCAGAGCCGCTGAGTGTGGCGAGCAGAACTGCAGGTTGCACCGAACAGGGCAGACCTGCTGAGTGTGGCGAGCAGGGCAGAGCCGCTGAGTGCGGCGACCAGGGCAGAACCGCTGAGTGCGGCAACCAGGGCAGAACCGCTGAGTGCGGCGAGCAGGGCAGAGCCGCTGAGTGCAGCGAGCAGGGCAGAGCCGCTGAGTGCGGTGAGCATGGCAGAGCCTTTGAGTGCGGCGAGCAGGGCAGAGCCGCTGAGTGCGGCAAGCAGGACGGAACCGCTGAGTGCGGCGAGCAGGACGGAACCACTGAGTGCGGTGAGCAGGACAGAACCGCTGAGGATACACACAGCAGGTAGGGAAGGCTAGGATACAGATAGATACTGGTATAGCACTCAGTTCAGACAGGGTCAGGTACGGGAACAGGTATAGACTCAAGGATACAGGCCTGAGTATGCAGCCCTCGGGGAGGCGGGAAAACAGGACACAAGGTACACAGAAACGGGCCTGGATATGCAGCCTCCAGGGTGCAGGAAAACAAGACAAACAGAAACGGGTCTGGGTATGCAGCCCCCAGAGAAGGCAGAAAAACAGAACAGCACCTGGCAACTCAGTAGCAAGACACAGACTGAGATAAAGCGTTGTTCAGGCATCCTACTATGGGCGGGGATGCCTTAAGTGCCTGATGCCTCATGGTAATTGGCTGGGGATACCTCAGGAAGGTGCACACTGTCTCTATAAGACACAGGACATGCAGGGGCCGCCGCCCTAAGCATACAGCCAGGAAGTATACAGCAAGCAAGGACATGAGGTTCACAGCAAGAATCCAGCAGAGAACAGAACTCACAGCATGGCCTGGAGTGGTGAGTAAGGGAGATGGGATGACATGCAGTGATGCCGGCAGGGAGAGTTACAGTACCCTCCCTTTACGCCCCCTCTGTTTCAAGCACGCTAGGATGATCTGCAAAAGAAGTATAGGACCACACACAGTCCAGACCATCACGACATACATGGGGTAGAATGAGGTAGGCATGACATCAGGAATTCCGGAATGGCAAGTCTTTTTGTGCCCGAAGAGGTCAGCCTTCTCCTCTGAAGACACAATGACCTGGACCTCTTCCTCCAGGTTGATGGAAAGCAGAGACACAAAAGCTTCTGTTCTAATATTTTCATCCGCCTTCCACATAGAATCTGAAGGCATCCTCTCTGAATCCATCTTCTGCCCGTTGTCCAGAGAAAAACATTCAAGCGGCAGGGATGTTCCTGGGAACTGATCACTGGTACCACCATTAGAGATGTGTGGAGAGAACGCCACTGCTTCCCTTTCTTCAGTGACGTCAGCACACAGTGACTCAACGACCAGCAGATCAGGTGGAGAAGGTGACGACACTGTAGACTGACCTTGACAAATTGGAACTAGACACCTCTCGTGATTTGGTAGTTCCAAACGCAGCACCACGCTGGGTCTCCTGACCAGAACGGGAGGCACGGAACACAGATACGGACCAGGGTATGCAGCCCCCTGGGAGGCAAAAATAAGAGACACAGAATACAAGTACGGGCCAGGGTATGCAGCCCCCTGGGAGGCGGAACAAGAGAAATAGCAGGACAGCTCGTGGAAGACAAACTTCCCTGTGTATAATGCTCCGGCTTGGAGCTGTAGTTGTCCCTTCAAGACTAGATTCGTATAAGTAGGGCTCGATCATCACCAAACGACACCCTTGCCGGATTCGGGAGCTGTTGAACAGAAATCACACACTTACTCCGTATGGCTTGCAGCTTTAATACATCTGTTGAACCGAAGCTCCCACAAGGCACCGGAACAGTCATAGACTTTAGTGGAGAGGAGGTACTCTGTCAGTATTCCGGGTTTTCTAGGTAACTTTGTCAATGATTTTGCCCTTTGTTAAAATGGAGTTTGCTGTTTTCTGTGCCCTACTTCCTGTTCGTTTGTTTAAAACCCGGCTCAGGTGCTGGCTTCACTGCTGGAATATTCTGCTTCTGTTCCCTGCAACCCAGCTGCTTGTTCCTCACAGATCTTTTGTGTATTTACCAGGAAAGTGCATAACCTTATCTTCAGGTGTTTCTCAGCCACAGCAGTTTCTACCCATGGCTCTGGACATTCTCTGCATATGTAAGTTGCACAAAGTACTGTGTTATCACTAAACTGTTGACTTGGGAATTTAACCCTTGGTTCACTCCATTTGATAAGAACTGTGTTTCTGAACTGTTGCTGTTTAACCCTTTGTGCATTACCTCTGGTGAGAGCTGTTGGAACTGTTACTGGAACCTTACTGACATATGAACTTGTTGTTGGACTTCACTGAATTAAGCCACAACTGAGATTAACTTGTTCCTGGACCTCCCTGTGTTTTCTGCATACCTGGATCTGACTCTTCACACACCAGCAGTGTGTAAATCCAGCCACGTTACCTGTGCATCAGACTTACCTTGTGGTCACATTTGTGTGAGGACTCCGTCGTAAGAACTTTACCACCCTCGCTATAGAGGTTCAAAGACTTATATATCCGGATTCATATAACTGGACTTGTGTATATATATATGGACTCATTGCATGTCACTACGGGTTGTTTGAATATTGTTTTTGGGTGTTTTGCTGTTTCACAAATACATTATTTGCATTCAAAGAAACCCGTCTCTGATTGTTCATTGCCCCACGCTATCAGAATCCTCGAGTTCCTACAATAGTATTACAGGATATTCCAGCCTAAAAAAGAGGATTCTGCTGGGGCAATGACGGAGACACGGGCAGACAAATTGTTCACCATAGTTAACTCCTTGCAGCAGGAGGTGGCGGCTGCACTCAATCAGATTAGAGACTTGGAGTCTCGGGTTAACCACAATGCACAGGGGTTTGGTCAGGCTCTCCAAGATCTACGTGCTAGGTTAGGAGTCCTGGAGGCCTTACCTACTGAGCCTACCTCATCCACCAGTATGCCCAAATTGCCTCCATTCCGTTTTAATGGTGACCGAAGTCAATTCCGTGGGTTTGTTAATCAATGTATATTATTTTTTGATGTACATGCCTCCTACTACCGGTCTGATAGATCTAAGGTTCTATGTATTATTATGTTGTTGACATCACGTGCACTGGCTTGGGCAAATCCTATGGTTGAAAGTCATGATACCCGTCTAAATAATTTGGATAATTTTCTGGCAGCCATGGCGCAAATGTTCGACGATCCCAACCGCCGTGCTACCGCTGAATCTGCCTTGCTTTCCTTACGCCAGGGGAAACGGTCAGTCATAGAATATGTTACTGAATTTAAAAGGTTAGTGGTGGACACCCAGTGGGAAAACAATGCTTTATTACCAATCTTTAGAAAAGGTTTGTCAAATGCAATCAAGGATGAGCTAGCTCGTTCAGAGTCTCCACAGGAGTTTGAATTGTTTATACAGCACTGTGTACGTATTGATATCCGTTTAACTGAACGCAGACAAGAAAAATGGGCCGCTGTAAATCGCATTACTAATTATTCTCTTCCGTCCAGGGAAACCACAGGCAAAAACCCGCGAGAGGCTGAGGAGGTGCCTATGCAGGTGGACTCACTGCAGAGACGTGAGAATAATGAACGCCGCGAACACCGTCTCCGTGAGCGCTTATGTTTCTATTGTGGTCAATCGGACCATTTCCTCATCAATTGTCCTAAATGTCCTAGGCGACCCAACAAGGTGTTGGCGGTAGTAGGGGATTATGATAACACAGACGCTGAGTCTGAAGTTTCGGAAACCAGTCTACATCTAGATGCGGTTTTTCCCCCAATACTGATGCCGACTTCCCCTAAAGATCAAGGGGAGAAATATTCACATTGTTCTCTTCCTATACAGATTCAGTGGGAGGAACAGTGGATATCAAGTTCTGCCATGATAGACTCTGGAGCAGGTGGGAATTTCATGGATTCTTCTTTTGCAAAGGAACATGGTATAAAGACACAACTAAGAGCTTCACCAATCACTATGGAAACGGTGGATGGTTCCCCATTAGTTTCTGGACCAGTAGATCGGGAGACAGTGCCTCTGGAGTGTAAGATGGAACCAGACCATCAAGAAACACTTTCATTCATGTTAATATCTTCTCCTCATTTTCCTGTAATTTTAGGAATTCCCTGGTTACGGTCACAAAATCCAATCATCAATTGGGAAACCAAGGAGATAACCTTTCTCCCGAAGTGCAGTTCTACCATCAGTCCAACTGTAGCGGCTCCAGTTACCCAGAACTTGGAAGAGGTGATACAGGTACCTACTCTCCCTCTGATATATCAGGAATTCTCAGACATTTGTGATAAAAGGAAGGCAGATCAACTTCCCCCACATAGACCGTATGACTGCCCCATAGAATTGCTTCCTGGAGCAGCGATTCCTTTCGGCCATGTTTACCCGTTGGCGGCTCCGGAATTAAAATCTTTACGAGAGTATATAGATGAGAATTTAGCCAAGGGGTTTATCCGACCATCTTCTTCACCAGCGGGAGCTCCAATATTCTTTGTAAAGAAGAAGGATGGTACTCTAAGACCCTGCATTGACTACCGGGAGTTAAATAAGGTAACCATTCGTAACAGGTACCCGTTGCCCCTAATTCCAGAATTGTTGGAAAGAGTTCGCCAGGCCAAAGTATTTACCAAATTAGATCTTCGTGGGGCATATAATTTACTCCGTATACGGCCCGGAGACGAATGGAAGACAGCTTTTAGATGCCGGTATGGACATTTTGAATATTTGGTGATGCCATTCGGACTCTGTAACGCTCCTGCTGCTTTTCAACATTTAGCCAACGACATTTTCAGGGATTTATTGGACCAATATGTGGTAATTTACCTTGATGACATCTTAATCTTTTCTGACTCCTTACAGGAACATCAGGAACATGTCAAGACCGTACTTAGACGTTTGAGAGATAATCATTTGTACATCAAACTCGAAAAGTGTGAGTTCCATTGTTCTGAAATTCAATTTTTAGGCTATGTTATCTCGCCTCAGGGATTGAATATGGAGTCCAGCAAGATCCAGGCAATCTTGGACTGGCCGGTACCAGGAAACATTAAGGAGGTACAACGATTCATTGGCTTTGCTAACTTTTATAGACGGTTTATCCGAAATTTTTCAGAAATTGTCCGTCCCATCACTCTCCTCACCAAGAAGGGGAAGAAGTTTGAATGGTCTTCGCAAGCTCAGGAAGCCTTTGATCGCCTGAAGGGTTGTTTTACCACGGCTCCAATATTGATGCATCCGGATCCTGCACAGCCTTTTATCGTGGAGGTGGACGCGTCTGACTGTGCATTGGGAGCTATCCTCTCACAACGTACCGGAGACAAAGGTTTGCTGCACCCGTGTGCCTTCTTCTCTCGTAGGTTATCTTCTGCAGAACTTAACTATGATGTGGCAGATAAGGAACTTTTGGCAATTATTTCTGCCTTTAAGGAATGGAGACACCATTTGCAGGGGGCAACTCAGCAGGTAGTAGTACTCACGGATCATCGCAATTTGGAATTCCTTAAGTCTGCCAGGTGTCTTTCTCCTCGACAAGCTAGGTGGAGTTTGTTCTTGAACCAGTTTAATTTTATTATTTCGTACCGCCCAGGTTCACGTAATGGGAAAGCTGACGCATTATCCCGAATCCATACCGTGGATTCCGTGCCTGGGACCCCGTCGAAGACCATCTTGTCGGAGGCCAATTTCGTTGGAGTGCTCCGGAACCGGGACTTGTGGCAGGAGATCAAGCTGGCCTATGACGGTGACGTATTTCTTGCAGCTCCACCTGACAATGTGAATCTTGTCCTTCGGAATGGTGTGTGGCTTAGAGATCGATGTATTTATGTCCCAGAGGCTGTAAGACTTCGAGTTCTCAAATTGGTCCACGACTCTAAATTGGCTGGTCATAGGGGGGTACAGAAGACGCAGGAATTGTTAACTCGTTTTTTTTGGTGGCCTACCTGCTTGAAGGATGTGAATGACTATGTCCGCTCTTGTGAAGTTTGTGCCCGGTACAAGGTTCCTCGCGTTTCACCTACTGGTCTTCTTAAACCGCTACCTGTACCGTCTCGCCCTTGGGGGTCTATTTCGATGGACTTTATTGTGGAGTTACCCACCTCTGGTGGTAAAAATACTATTTTGGTGGTAGTAGATCGTTTAACGAAAGCTGCTCATTTCATTCCGTGTGCTGGTCTTCCCTCAGCTACAGAGACAGTAGATCTAGTTATCCAGAACATTTTCCGGCTGCATGGGGTACCAGATGACATCATTTCTGACCGGGGAATACAATTTACCTCTAGATTTTGGAAAGGATTTTGTTCTGCGCTCCACATTAATGTTTGCTTGTCTTCTGCATACCATCCTCAGACCAACGGGCAGACCGAACGGACAAATCAAACCTTGGAGCAATATCTACGCTGTTACGTCAGTCATTTGCAGGACGATTGGCTGAAGCTACTTCCTCTAGCGGAATTTTCGTACAACAACTCCCAAAGCAGTTCCACGAAGGTAACGCCTTTTTTTGCCAACCTGGGTTATCATCCAAGTATTTTGCCTAGGTCTCCAGTTACGATTTCGGTACCAGCGGTTGAAGACAGAGTGATGGCGTTGCAACGTAATCTTGAAGTTTTGAAGGACTCCCTGACCACAGCACAGGAGCGTTACAAGAAGTCGGCCGATAGATTCCGGAAACCAGCACCTATGTATAAGGTAGGAGACTCAGTTTGGTTGTCCACCAAGAATCTAAAATTGGGTGTTCCTTCGCAGAAACTGGGACAGAAATTCATCGGTCCATTCAAGATCACTGGGATTGTGAGCTCTGTTGCCTGTCGGTTGAAGCTACCACGGACTTTAAAGGTACACCCAGTATTTCATGTTTCCTTATTAAAACCAGTCTCTCCTAACACATTTCAGGGACGTATCGTACCTCCCCCTCCACCAGTGTTGGTTGATGGCGAAGAACAATTCGTGGTACAGGATATTGTTAATTCGAGACTTCATAGAAACCGGCTTCAGTATCTAGTTAGATGGCAAGGTTACTCTCCTGAAAATGATTCTTGGGAACCAGTAAGTAACATCAATGCGCCTCTGAAGATTGCTCAGTTTCATCGGAGATACCCGGACAGGCCTGGTCCAGGACCGTCCGGAGGCCGTCTTTAGGGGGGGAGTAATGTCAGTATTCCGGGTTTTCTAGGTAACTTTGTCAATGATTTTGCCCTTTGTTAAAATGGAGTTTGCTGTTTTCTGTGCCTACTTCCTGTTCGTTTGTTTAAAACCCGGCTCAGGTGCTGGCTTCACTGCTGGAATATTCTGCTTCTGTTCCCTGCAACCCAGCTGCTTGTTCCTCACAGATCTTTTGTGTATTTACCAGGAAAGTGCATAACCTTATCTTCAGGTGTTTCTCAGCCACAGCAGTTTCTACCCATGGCTCTGGACATTCTCTGCATATGTAAGTTGCACAAAGTACTGTGTTATCACTAAACTGTTGACTTGGGAATTTAACCCTTGGTTCACTCCATTTGATAAGAACTGTGTTTCTGAACTGTTGCTGTTTAACCCTTTGTGCATTACCTCTGGTGAGAGCTGTTGGAACTGTTACTGGAACCTTACTGACATATGAACTTGTTGTTGGACTTCACTGAATTAAGCCACAACTGAGATTAACTTGTTCCTGGACCTCCCTGTGTTTTCTGCATACCTGGATCTGACTCTTCACACACCAGCAGTGTGTAAATCCAGCCACGTTACCTGTGCATCAGACTTACCTTGTGGTCACATTTGTGTGAGGACTCCGTCGTAAGAACTTTACCACCCTCGCTATAGAGGTTCAAAGACTTATATATCCGGATTCATATAACTGGACTTGTGTATATATATATGGACTCATTGCATGTCACTACGGGTTGTTTGAATATTGTTTTTGGGTGTTTTGCTGTTTCACAAATACATTATTTGCATTCAAAGAAACCCGTCTCTGATTGTTCATTGCCCCACGCTATCAGAATCCTCGAGTTCCTACAATAGTATTACATACTCTCACCCAGGGCAGCTTCTCCTACTGGCCCAGTGTTTTGGAGTTTAAGCTTCTCAAGGCAGAGGCCGTCTGGATGTTCCACACAACCGCAGCGATACCGAATTCCATTCTCATGACTGAACACAGAAAAGTCAAAAATACAGAACAGGACCTGGCAACTCAGTAGCAAGACACAGACTGAGATAGAGCTTTGTTCAGGCATCCTCCTTTGGGCGGTGATGCCTTAAGTACCCGAAGCCTCATGGCAATTGGCTGGGGACACCTCAGGAAGTGTCATGTGTGCATTGCCACGAAGATCGTCGCGGTTGCACATTTTGACTTCTCACAGCTGAGCTGCTGTTTCTTTGTGTTTGGCAGCTAGGGAGTTAATTCTGTCTGTGCTCGGTGCTGGGACTGGGTGCAGTTTCTCCCGGCTGCAATTGATTATTTGTTGATTGGTTTCCTTTAAATTCCTGGTTGTCTGCTTGGGGAGTTGCCAGTGAAACCTTCATGCAGACCACAGATAGGAATGAATCTGTATAGACTTTAGTTGTGAGCTCCTTAGTTGTTCTAAGCTCAACTTGGTTAGAGTTTATTTCCCAGACCATTTATGTTCCTTTGGTGTTTGAGTGTGTATGCAAGCGAGTGTTATCCTGTCTGTCTTTTATGTCTAATCTGTGTATTTAGCTGAGATCAGCCCATATCCCTTTGGTGGTAGTCAGGATCCTTCTTAGGACTGATTACAGGGTTCAGGGTCTGATAGGAGACAGGGTTAGGTTGGAGACTTGGACCTCTGAACCATTATCAGTACCTCCAAGGTGAGGGATTAGTTAGGACCCCAGTTTAGGGTCAGGTTAGATCCCGGTCCACCTCTTTCCTGTTTCAGCTCATCAAGTCCTCAAGATTAACCCTGAGTTCAGCAGATATCGTGTCAGGTAAATCTATTCTATACTTACATGCTGATGTTGCTATACTAGTTGTTGTATAGGGTGTTGTTCCTGTATTAATAGTTTACTGACATTGTATACATATCATTAGACAGCGTGACATTTTCACTGGCCCTAAAAATTATCTCCAGTTACCATGGATCCAGTAGCCCAGCTGGCTCTGCAGTTGCAGGGATTATCCATGGAGCTGACGGACATTAAGTCCAAAGTTTTATCTCCCCTGGAGCAAACCAGAGTTGAACCTAAAGTAGCTCTCCCGGACAGGTTCACTGGTGGGCGAGACAAATTTTTCACCTTCCGGGAGGCATGTAAATTGTATTTTCGGCTTCGGCCTCGATCATCAGGGAGTGAGGAGCAGAGAGTGGGAATTGTTATCTCACTTCTGCAAGGGGACCCTCAATCCTGGGCATTTTCCCTTCCTCCGGGATCCCCGGCTCTACTGTCTGTAGATCAATTTTTTACTGCCCTGGGATTGGTATATGATGACCCAGATCGGGTCTCTCTTGCTGAGACAAAATTACGTAAGATACAGCAGGGAGATCGTCCGGCAGAGGAATTTGCTTCTGAGTTTCGTAGATGGGCCACAGATACTCAGTGGAATGACCCAGCTCTTAGGAGCCAGTTTTGTCATGGGCTTTCTGATAAATTAAAAGACGTTTTGGCTCAGTATGAGTCTCCTCCTTCTCTGGAGGCTGCTATGGCCTTAGCTATCCGTACTGATAGACGGCTTCGGGAGAGGGGTGAGGTAACCCCACTCCCTGTTGTTTCTCCACCTACCACTAAAGTCCCTTATGTTGAGGTTCCCTTGTCTGTTCGGATGAGCCTATGCAGTTGGGAGGGACATCATTTCGTAGGAGGGGATTGGCGGTACGCCGCAGGACTAGAAGATGTTTTTTCTGCGGGAAAGAGGGACATTTTGTTGGAGAATGTCCATCCCGTGCCTTGTTGAGCCAAAAGTCGCCGGAAAACTGTTAATCCCAGGTTGTGTGGTGGACGACAACCTGGGAGTATGTATTTCATCCGCCAGTTCTTCTCAGTTCCTTGTACCAGTGGAGGTGGTAGTTGGTACGAGAGTGGAGAGATTGTCTGTTCTTCTTGATAGTGGTTCCGGGGCTAATCTGGTTGACGCTCAGTTTGCTCAGGCTCAAGGTATGCATCTGAGTGTATTGGTCAAACCGATCCCTATATTCTCCATTGACGCCAGGCCTCTCGGCCAAGGTAGCTTTGTTCATGAGGTTCATAACATTGACCTTCGGGTAGGGGCAATACATAGGGAACAATTATCTTGTTATGTGTTGGAGGGTCTACCTACTCCCATTGTGTTGGGACTTCCTTGGTTGGTTAAACATAACCCTGTGATTAATTGGCAGTCCAGAGAAATAAGCCAATGGGGTGAGTTTTGCAAAAGCAACTGCATGAACACAGTCATCAGTGCGGTCGTGCCTAGTACATTGCCTCCTTTTTTGGAGGATTTTGGGGATGTTTTCTCTGAGGAGGGGTGTCAGGAGTTGCCTCCTCATCGCGTGTATGACTGCTCTATTAATCTCCTTCCTGATGCTAAGTTGCCTAAAGCTAGGTTGTATAATCTTTCTGGTCCTGAGAGGCAGGCTATGAAAGATTATATTTCTGAAAGTCTGGCCAAAGGGCATATTAGACCTTCATCTTCCCCAGTAGCCGCGGGGTTCTTCTTTGTGAAGAAGAAAGATGGAGGCCTACGCCCTTGCTTGGATTTCCGCGAACTTAATCGGATTACTGTTCGAGATCCGTATCCACTCCCTCTTATTCCTGATCTCTTCAATCAAATTGTTGGCGCCAAATGGTTTTCTAAATTGGATCTCAGGGGGGCGTATAATCTGATTAGGATAAAAGAGGGGGATGAGTGGAAAACGGCGTTTAACACGCCGGAGGGACATTATGAAAACCTGGTCATGCCTTTTGGTCTGACTACTGCACCAGCAGTATTCCAACATTTTGTTAATGACATTTTTCGTCACCTTGTGGGGCTGTTTGTGGTTGTATATTTGGACGACATTTTAATTTACTCGCCAGATCTTGTGTCTCATCAGGAGCATGTGAGACAGGTGTTGCAGATCTTGCGAGACAATAAATTATACGCCAAACTGGAGAAGTGTGTATTTGCCGTACAGGAACTTCAGTTTTTGGGTTTTTTGGTGTCAGCCTCCGGTTTCCGTATGGACCCTGAAAAGGTGAGAGCAGTGCTTGAATGGGATCAGCCAGGGGATCTTAAGGCTCTGCAGCGTTTTTTGGGGTTTGCTAACTACTACCGGAAATTTATTTGTAATTTCTCATCTGTCGTCAAACCTCTCACTGACATGACAAGAAAAGGGACGGATTTTTCTAAATGGTCGGACAAAGCTTGCCAAGCCTTTTCCTCTTTGAAGAAATGTTTTGCTTCGGCACCCGTTCTCATCCAACCAGATGCATCTCAGCCGTTCATTGTGGAGGTGGATGCGTCTGACGTAGGGGTGGGTGCTATATTGTCCCAGGGTCCGTCCCCTGGTAAATGGCATCCGTGCGCTTTCTTTTCTAAGAAATTGTCGTCCGCCGAAAGGAATTATGATATCGGCAATAGGGAACTTTTGGCCATTAAGTTAGCTTTTGAAGAATGGCGTCACTTTTTGGAGGGGGCAGTCCACCCGGTTACCGTTATTACTGATCACAAGAACCTGTTGTATTTGGAATCCGCTAAGCGTCTGAATTCCAGACAAGCTCGATGGTCGTTGTTTTTACCAGGTTTAATTTTGTCGTCACTTATCGCCCGGGGTCTAAGAATGTAAAGGCTGATGCCTTGTCTCGCAGTTTCCCAGGGGCCGGGAAAACGGATGACCCGAGTCCTATCCTTCAGGAGGGGGTGGTAGTGTCGGCTGTATTTTCTGAGCTTGAGGAGGAGGTGTTAGAGGCTCAGGGGGACGCCCCTGCAGGACCTCCAGGGAGACTGTTTGTCCCAAATCTGTTGAGACAAAAGGTTATTGAGGCACATCATAATTCTGCTCTAGCAGGACATCCAGGGAGTAAGGCTACTTTAGATCTCCTTTCTCGCCGGTTTTGGTGGCCTAATGCTAATAAAGATGTTATAACTTTTGTCGCGTCATGTGGGGTGTGTGCTCGCTCTAAAACCCCTCATACCCGTCCGTCTGGGACCCTTTTACCCTTGAAACTTCCGGAGCGTCCATGGACTCATTTATCTATGGACTTCATTACGGACCTTCCTCCGTCGTCAGGGAATACTGTCATACTGGTGGTTGTTGACAGGTTCAGTAAGATGGCACATTTCGTTGCTCTTCCTGCACTCCCTAATGCTAAAACTCTGGCGCAGGTGTTCATTAGGGAGATCGTTAGACTTCATGGGTTGCCTTCTGATGTGGTGTCAGATAGGGGGTCTCAGTTTGTGTCCAAATTTTGGAGGGCATTTTGTTTACGTCGGGGGATGCAATTGTCATTTTCCTCGGCTTTTCATCCGCAGACCAATGGTCAGACAGAGCGTCTGAATCAGAGCTTAGAGACATATCTCCGGTGTTTTGTCTCAGAGAACCAAGAGGACTGGTCTTCTTTCTTGCCTCTGGCAGAGTTCGCTCTTAACAACAGGGGGAGCGAGTCCACTGGTAAGTCCCCGTTTTTTGGGGCATATGGTTTCCATCCCCAGTTTTGTACTTTCAATGGGGGGGCCCTTCTGGGGTTCCTGAGGAGGAGCGTTTCTCGTCGTCACTTGCTTCTGTGTGGAGAGGTGTATTGAATAATCTGAGTGCGATGGGGAACCGTTACAAACGTATGGCTGATAGGAGGAGAGTTTCTGGTCCAGATCTGAATGTGAACGATCTGGTATGGTTGTCTACCAGGAATATAAAACTTAAAGTGCCCTCCTGGAAACTGGGTCCCAGATTCATCGGGCCGTACAGGATCAGTTCCATAATTAATCCTGTGGCATTTCGTCTGGACCTCCCTCCTACGTTTAAAATTCATAATGTGTTCCACAAGTCATTACTTAAAAGGTATGTGGCACCAGTCATACCGTCACCTCTACCTCCTCCTCCTGTGTTGGTCAATGGTAACTTGGAATTTCAAGTATCAAAGATCATTGACTCACGTCTGAATCGCCGGTCCCTTCAGTACTTGGTGCATTGGAAGGGGTATGGTCCAGAGGAGAGGACGTGGGTCCCTGCGTCTGATGTTAACGCAGATCGTTTGGTTCGGACCTTCCACAGAACTCACCCGGGCAGGCCTGGCCCTGAGGGTCCGGAGGCCCCTCGTAGAAGGGGGGGGTACTGTCATGTGTGCATTGCCACGAAGATCGTCGCGGTTGCACATTTTGACTTCTCACAGCTGAGCTGCTGTTTCTTTGTGTTTGGCAGCTAGGGAGTTAATTCTGTCTGTGCTCGGTGCTGGGACTGGGTGCAGTTTCTCCCGGCTGCAATTGATTATTTGTTGATTGGTTTCCTTTAAATTCCTGGTTGTCTGCTTGGCGAGTTGCCAGTGAAACCTTCATGCAGACCACAGATAGGAATGAATCTGTATAGACTTTAGTTGTGAGCTCCTTAGTTGTTCTAAGCTCAACTTGGTTAGAGTTTATTTCCCAGACCATTTATGTTCCTTTGGTGTTTGAGTGTGTATGCAAGCGAGTGTTATCCTGTCTGTCTTTTATGTCTAATCTGTGTATTTAGCTGAGATCAGCCCATATCCCTTTGGTGGTAGTCAGGATCCTTCTTAGGACTGATTACAGGGTTCAGGGTCTGATAGGAGACAGGGTTAGGTTGGAGACTTGGACCTCTGAACCATTATCAGTACCTCCAAGGTGAGGGATTAGTTAGGACCCCAGTTTAGGGTCAGGTTAGATCCCGGTCCACCTCTTTCCTGTTTCAGCTCATCAAGTCCTCAAGATTAACCCTGAGTTCAGCAGATATCGTGTCAGGTAAATCTATTCTATACTTACATGCTGATGTTGCTATACTAGTTGTTGTTTAGGGTGTTGTTCCTGTATTAATAGTTTACTGACATTGTATACATATCATTAGACAGCGTGACAGGAAGGTGCACACTGTCTCTATAAGACTCAGGAAGTGCAGGGGCCACCTCCCTAAGCATACAGTCAGGATGTATGCAGCAATCAAGTATATGAGGTTCAGAGCAAGAAGCCAGCAGAGAACAGAACTCACAGCATGGCCCGGAGTGGTGAGTAAGGGAGATTGAAAGCCATGCAGTGATGCCGGCAGGGAGCGTTATACAAACTATCATACAGAATGAACCTGTAAAAAAAAATAGAATAAAAAAACAAGTTACATCCCCAACAACAACGTATGTATGAGGGGAAAACGCAAACACTAAACCAGAGTTGCACTAATTTGTGGTGGATTATTGGAGCTTCTATGAGTCCTGACCAGAAGAGCAGATAAAGTATAAGTGCTCCCCATTTCAAGAGAGATTGTTCAGTAATCTGAATTAAAATAAATAAAAAAATATCATGGCACTGGTGTAAATTTTTTATGTAGATTATCACAATCCTATTTGAAGTTAGTCGGTTTTAAAAGAAATTGAAGTCAGGATAAAGGCAAACTGTTGTTATTGTACAGACATTCACACTTGGCCCTCACTGCATATTTTATTTTGTAAAAGTGAAGTTTGGCCAGAAAGGCTGGACTTGGTCTTGTAGAGAACATTATAAGTAGATTCAGCAGCACAGAAGAGAGAGAAGGTAGTTTCATCCAATAAGATAACATGGTTCAAGGAAGCCAACTGCATCATTACCCTCCGCTTTCTCTTAGAGGCCGATCACAATATTTTTCTTCAAGTTCTTCTTACTTGTCAGCACATTCTATGTACAGTGTCATTTGGCTTTGTAGATCTGGGCAGGTATCGGTCAGCATCTTCTAATCCCAGTGGGTAGGTAGATCCTCCAGGTTAGGTTATAACTTTTTAAAAAAGGGCTTTCACAATTTCTCAAAGTAATTTGAACATTTTCAAATGGATGATCACACGATTGCAATACAGCCGTACTACACCACTGATAAAGCAGCCACAGCCAGTGACTGAAGAATCTGTGACTTTTCTGCATTTATTGGTTACTGCTCACCTGGGCTGTTATTTGTAGGGATCTCCTCTTTACACCACTCTTCACCCCTCACATATGTCTCTGTAGTATTAATATGGGTCAGATCTTCACCCTGAAACAAATATTGTAAAAGTCACAGACAGAAGGACAAGTCACATCTATGATCAGCTCTAATCCTGCCATCGCCACTGCTCTCATTACACAAGTATAAAACATATAATACTGGTGGATAAAACAAGACTGAGCACAAGACCTTCACATCCATCTACACATCATAGGGGAGATCTCCTGACACCTTCTCTCCATCTACCTGATCATCCTGAGGAACATCGGGATCTTCTTGTTTACAGTCCTGTGGAAGAAGAGGACGGGGACATCTCTCTGGTGTTGTCCTCTTACTGGATAGATCTGGAGGAAACACATACAGGGACTGAATTCATTCTTTACATACAGGTAATTATAGGCCGTGTGTATTTAGTCCTATTACCTGGTGATGTGAGGGGCTGGGGAACCTCCATCATGACTTCCTTGTACAGCTCTTTGTGTCCTTCTAAATACTCCCACTCCTCCATGGACAAATAGACGGCGACATCCTGACACCTTATAGGAACCTGACACATACAATGATACCGTCATCACCTGATCCCTTCATAGCGTTTCTGTACTGTATAATGTCCCAGCATTCCCAGCAGTGTCACCTCTCCAGCCAGCAGCTCAATCATCTTGTAGGTCAGTTCTAGGATCTTCTGGTCATTGATGTCCTCATGTATCAGGGGGTGAGGTGAAGGCCTCATGATTGGGCTAATGGGTCTTCCCCATCCCTCATACACAGAGTCATGACAGCGCTCACTAGAGGTCTTCTTCACTACCGTGTAATTCTGTTTATGGGGAGACACATAAAATAAATCTCACTACAGACATTTCAAGAGTCCTCACCTCTCCAGTTCTGTCCATATGTTATTCCCATAGATAAGAATGATATAATGTGACATCATCAGAATCTCTCACCTCTCCAGTAAGCCGGAAGAGGATCTCTAGGGTGAGGTGTAATATTCTCTCCACAATTTTGTCCCTGTCCATATCCATCCTTGATGGGTAATGCAGAAAAAGTCTCCTAATATAGAAGATGTCAACTGAAAGGATCTGATATTATAGGGACCTGAATAGGAAGAAGATGAGCCGATGTAACATCATAAAAAATTCTGTGTAATAATACAATTACTGGTGACAATAATGGGAAACATATCAGGAGATAGAACATGTAGATGTTGTATTCTCTAGTATCGCATGGACTGGAACATAAGTTGAATTGCTGACTAAGACATCTCCTCCATGCTCCCAATCACTGGCTACGTTGGCCACTGCTTCGGCAACTGATTGGCTGCAGGAATCAAAATTATGTTGGGACTGACCAGGAAATATAGAGACTGGAGGGTATCCAAGTAGCAATGAAATTTTTATTATTTTACAACATTCTGTTTCTTTCCCTGACATCTACTAATAAAACCTATATATTTAGGCCACAGACAACAAGCAGTTAATTCCTCTGAGTCTGCAGCTGAATACGTTTCTCATAGACTCATCTTCCATAACGCTAATTCTCCTCTCATTTACCGACACTGGAATCGGCAATAGCAATACTGCATGAGATATTCATTACACGTGACATGAGAAATAACTACTTCATGATGAGGACATTTTCATCAGCTACTATGGATCTATAAAAATTTGGCCAGGGTCCGTCACTGACTACATCACCACCTGCCATCTTAATAAATATTTCCTGTCTTCCTCGGACTGTAATCCTCTATCACGTTAGGTCTCATGTTGATTCATACGAAGAAGTTTGACGCAGTAATAAAAGCTTGTTTGTAAGAACACCAAGTTATTTCATGCCAGTTAGTTATGAGCGAGCACTAAAATGCTCGGTTGCTCAACACGAGTAAAGGGTATAATGGAAGTGAATGGGAAACTCAAGCATTTTTCCTGACATCAGGTGGCCCACACTCAAATTGTAGAGGGCCAGGAGCTGGCCCTCACAATTTATAGAGGGCCAGCAGGTGGCCCCCACTATTTTTAGAGGCACAGCAGGAGTCTTGTGGACATGCGAAACCATGATAGAGCTTTTTGGTAAAGCACATCAATCTACTGTTTACTGTAAATAGAATGAGGCTTACAAATAAAAGAACCCAGTATTTACAGTCAAATATGGTGGAGGTTCAAAGATATTTTGGGGTTGTTTTACTGCCTCTGGCACTGGGTGTTTTCACTGTGTGCAAGGCATAATGAAATGTGAAGATTCCCAAAGGATTTTGGGTCGCAATGTAGTGTCCACTGCCAGAAATCTGGGTTTGCATCCTAGGTCATGGGTCTTCTAACAGGACAATGACCCCAAACATACTTCAAGGAGCATCCAGAAATGGATGGAAACAAAGCACTGGAGAGGTCAGAAGTGGTAATTCCAGCTCCAGTAGCATCAAGTCTCCCACCATGAGAAATGAGCAAACCTTTCAAGCTTCGGATCAGCAAACATCGGGACGGGGAAGAGTATATCCAAACACCATTTACTTCAATGGAAGGCAAAACCAAATGCATAGACAACACCTTCAGGGGGCCAAAAAGTTGCTAAAAAAGCTAAAATTAGGGGCAGACACCAGGAAAAGTGTCATCAATTGACCTATCAATTGTGCTATAAATAATAAATAATTTTAAAAACAATTGACGTGGGTTCCACTATACTTTTGATAACCATCCGGCCAAAATTAACAGGTGTGGGCTGCAACCCTCAGCTGTCAATGTTAACCAGCCTTGCTATCAAGAGGTCCCCACGCTGTTTTTTTTAAAATTGAAGTAAATCATTTTTAAAAAAATGGTCCCTATTTTTGACAACCAACAAAGCTAAAGCTGCCAGCATGGTATTCTCATGCTGGTGAGGGGCCATAGAAATTTGCCCCCCTAGCCTAAAAATAGCATCCCATAGCTGCCCCCAGAAAAGTCACTTTTCCCAGCTCTTCCCACTTGCCCTGTGGCAGTGGGAAGTGGGGTTCATATTTAAGTGGTGGATGTCACCTTTGTATTATCCGCTGAGATCAAGCCCACGGCTTAGTAATGGAGAGGCGTCTATAAGACGCCTCTCCATTACTATTTCTATAATTATATTGTAAATAAACACACAGCCAGAATAAAGTCCTCTAATTGAAAGAATGACACAGACTCTTTTAATTAATCTAAATTAAATCATACACACGTCATCACCCATTCCACTGGAGCCATGGTCTCCTGTAATAAAACAAAAATAAAAAACAACCATAAACCGCACATATCCCGTAATTCTGTCCCACACCATTATCCATGTCTGGGGATGAATAGTTTTCAACCTGGCCGGCACCAAGATGCGACCGTCCAGGCTGAGAACCACTGAGGAATGAACTGCTGCGAGAGCAGCATCAGTGACTAGCGGTGACATCAAGGTTTTTCCATGTCTACTTTACATCAGCACAACCAAGATATTTTTTTGTTAGGAAGTTATAAGGGTTAAAAGTTGACCAGCGATTTCTCATTTTTACAACACCATTTTTTTAAGGGACCACATCACATTTGAAGTAACATTGAGGGGTCTATATGATAGAAAATACCCAAAAGTGACACCATTCGAAAAACTTCACCCTTCAACGTGCTAAAAACCACGTTCAAGAAGTTTATTAACCCTTCAGGTGCTTCACAGGAATTTTTGGAATGTTTAAAAAAACATGAACATTTAACTTTTTTTTACAAAATATTTAGTTCAGATCCAATTTTTTTTATTTTACCAAGGGTAACAGGAGAAATTGGACCAGAAAAGTTGTTGTGCAATTTGTCCTGAGTACGCTGATACCCCATATGTGGGGGGAAAACCACTGTTTGGGCACATGGCAGAGCTCAGAAGGAAAGGTGCACCGTTTGACTTTTTCAACACAGAATTGGCTGGAATTGAGATCAGACACCATGTCGTGTTTGGAGAGACCCTGATGTGCCTAAACAGTGGAAACTCCCCATAAGTGACGCCATTTTGGAAACTAGACCCCCCCAAAGAACTTATCTAGATGTGTGGTGAGCACTTGTAACGTAGAGCCATAAAAATAAAAAAATCATAATTTTTTCACAAAAATCATCTTCTCACCCTCAATTTTTTATTTTCCCAAGGGTAACAGGAGAAATGTGACCCCAAAGGTTGTTGTGCAATTTGTCCTGAGTACGCTGATACCCCATATGTGGGGGAGAATCACTGTTTGAACGCACGGCAAAGATCAGAACGGAAGGAGCGCCGTTTGACTTTTTCAAACCAAAATTGGCTGGAATTGAGATTGGACGCCATATCGCGTTTGGAGAGCCCCTGATGTGCCTAAACAGTGGAAACCCCCCACAAGGGACACCATTTTGGAAACCAGACTCCCCCAAGGAACTTATGTGTGGTGAACACTTTGAACCCCCAAGTGATTCACAGAAGCTTATAACGTAGAGCCGTAAAATAAAAAAATCATAATTTTTCCACAAAAATCATCATCTCGCCCCCAATTTTTTATTTTCCCAAGAGTAACAAGAGAAATGTGACCCCAAAGGTTGTTGTGCAATTTGTCCTGAGTACGCCGATACCCAATATGTGGGGGAGAACCACTGTTTGGGCGCATGGCAGACGCTTTTTATTGCAAAAAAGTTTTTGCATCACCCTATTTTGAGAGCTATATTTTTTCCATGAGTCATGTGAGGTCTTGTTTTTTGCGGAACGAGTTGACGTTTTTATTGGAACCATTTTCGGGCACATGACATTTTTTGATCGCTTTTTATTCCGGTTTTTGGGAGGCAGAATGAACAAAAACCAGCAATTCATGAATTTCATTTGGGGGGGCGTTTATATGGTTCCGCGTGTGGTAAAATTGATGAGGCAGTTTTATTCGTCGGGTCAGTACGATTACAGAGAAACCTCATTTTTTTTTTTTTTTTATGTCTTGGTGCTTTTATACAGTAAAAACTATTTTATATAAAAAATAATTATTTTTGGATCGCTTTATTCTGAGAGCTATAACTTTTTTTTTTTTTTCGCTGATGACACTGTACGGAAGCTTGTTTTTTGTGGGACAAAATGACGTTTTCAGTGGTACCATGTTTATTTATATCCATCTTTTTGATCACGTGTTATTCCACTTTTTATTCGGCGGTATTATGAGAAAGCATTGGTTTTTTTTTATGAAGTTCATTAAAGGGGTTAACTAGTGGGACAGTTTTATAGGGCGGGACGTTACGGACGCGGGGATACTAAATATGTGCACTTTTAATATTTAGATTTTTTTCCACTAAAATATTTATTAATTGATATAATAAATATTGATTTTTTAGTTTTTTTTGTATTTTTTTTTTAAATATTTTTACAATCATTTAAAAAAAATTGTTTTATTTAATTTTATGTTTATCAAATTGTCCCATTATGGGACACTCATTTTCTGCAGGCTGACTGCTTCTATAGCATGCAGATCTGCATGCTATAGAAGCTGTCAGCGCTGCAGCTTCTATAGTTACTAACCTGAGACTTCCTATACGACTATATCAATAAGGACAGCCAACTCCATAAAAATGCCTACATGTCCCGATGGGAGAGAGATCTGAAGACGCCATTGAGCATAGATCAATGGGTAGAGGCAATAAAGAACACTTATAAATCCAACATCTCTATGCTTCTCCACGAATCTTACTACAAACTGTCAGCTAGGTGGTACTACACCCCTCAAGGTTGTCACACATCAACAAAGATAATTCACCTTTATGCTGGAGGGGTTGTGGGTATCCGGGCAATTTAATCCATATCTTCTGGTATTGCCCAAAGATCAGACCTCTGTGGAATCAGGTCTCTCACAATTTAAATATTCTTCTCAATAAAGAACTAACACTCACCCCCCAAACTGCCCTACTTTCCATAGACTTGGACAAAGTACACCCATCATTGAGATTCGTTGTAATCCACACATTATTAGTTGTTAAAAATCTAATAGCTCTCTACTGGAAAGAACCAGATGTACCTAAGTTTTCCGACGTTATGGACAGACTACATCTACATAACTCACTGGAACTAAGGTTCGCCACAATCAATAGTTGTTTAACAAGATACAACAAAAAATGGGAACTTTGGAATTCTTTATATACCAAACCTTAATAATGCTGAATTCTCATACCAGTCGTAGATACCAATACTCCTTTTTCTTTCTCTTCCTATTCTCTCTCTTTCCCACTTTTGCTTTCATTGTTATAGTATAGTTAATAATAGGCTTTACATGACACACTTGCTGTAACTGATATGGATCATTGTCACGACTGCTTGTAATATAAGTTATGAGTTCTCTAACTTTAATTTTGTTTATCTCTTCCCCCTTCCAATTACCCTCCCTCCCTCCCCTTTACTTCCCCTACAATTTAAAATCAATAAATATATTTGAAAAACTAACCTGAGACTTCCTGACATGCACTGCACATGTCAGGAAGTCTCTTTGATGTAGCGCCTGCGTCCCTGCCTGCTGCCAGACAGGGACGTCGCTCTCCTCACCTGCGCTCAGCGTCCTCAGTGCTCCCAGCCCCCTCTGCGCCTATGGCGTCCTCCTTCCGCCCTGCTGGTCCCGCGCGCTCCTTCCCTGCTACTGGCCTTAGGGCGCACGCCCGCACCCTCCCCCGCTCTTAAAGGAGCCGCGCGCATTTTCCAAATCAGTCTCCAGCCAATGCTGGAGGACTCCACCCTATATTAAGGGCTTCCTCCTTAATGTAGGTGCCCGAGCAATGTTGTTCCTGTGCAGTCTAACTCTGTTTCAGCCATCAGCTCCTGATTCCAGTTACCTGCCTGTTACCTGTCGGCTTGCCTGTCTGCCATCCGTCTGCAGTTCCATCCAGAGGTTCGGACGTCATCTGCAGAGATCCTCGGCTCTTGCCTGCTCACCTAGGAGCGATCATCTGCCATCCGACTGCAGCTCCATCCAGAAGTTCGGACATCATCTGCAGAGATCCCCGGCTCTTGCCTGCTCACCTGGGAGCGATCATCTGCCATCCGACTGCAGCTCCATCCGGAAGTTCGGACATCATCTGCAGAGATCCCCGGCTCTTGCCTGCTCACCTGGGAGCGATCATCTGCCATCCGACTGCAGCCTACCTGGAGGCTCCACCATATCAGGTCGTATATACCTGCCTGTCTAGAGCCTGCCTGGTCACTTGCTGTGACAACCTGCCTGTCTAGAGACTGCCTGGTCACTTGCCATGACAACCTGCCTGCCCAGAGTCTGCCTGGTCACTTGTTGTGACAACCTGCCTGCCTGGTCACTTGCCGTGACAACCTGCCTGCCCAGAGACTGCCTGGTCACTTGCCGTGACAACCTGCCTGCCCAGAGACTGCCTGGTCACTTGCCGTGACAACCTGCCTGTCCCAGAGACTGCCTGGTCACTTACCGTGACAACCTGCCTGTCCCAGAGACTGCCTGGTCACTTGCCGTGACAACCTGCCTGCCCAGAGACTGCCTGGTCACTTGCCGTGACAACCTGCCTGTCCCAGAGACTGCCTGGTCACTTGCCGTGACAACCTGCCTGTCCCAGAGACTGCCTTGGTCACTTGCCGTGACAACCTGCCTGTCCAGAGACTGCCTCGGTTACTTACCGTTACAACCTGCCTGCCCAGAGACTTCCTTGGTCACTTGCTGTGACAAACCTGCCTGTCCAGAAACTACCTATATCTCCTGCCGTGATTCCCTGCCCTTTTCCCAGGTGCCACCCGCTCTCTTACAAGTAAAATCTCTTGTATAATAAAGCTTTGTGGTTCCACCAACCTGACCTGTCTCGTCAGTAGTTCCACCCACCAGACCCGTTACATTTGACCTGGAGACCCGGATGTCGTCGTGACGACATCGGGTCTCCATGGGAACGATCGGGACCCGCGCGCATGATTCAAAAGCCGCCGGAACGCTGCGATCATCTTTGATCACAGTGTGCCGAGTGTTAAAGTGCCGGGAGCAGTCCGTGACCGCTCCTGGCACTTAGTGCCGGGTGTCAGCTGTGAAAATCAGCTGACTCCCAACAGTGATCCCGCCGTGAGCGCGTCCGATACTATTTAACGTACTATCCCGTCCCTGGGTATTAAGGCCCAGGTCACATGGACGGAATAGTACGTCAAATGGTAGAAAGGGGTTAATTTAGATTCGTTAAAGGAGTCTGTGTCATTCTTTCAAATAAAGGACTTTATTCTGGTCCTCTGCCTTTTGCCGTGGGGTCCCGATGTCGTCATGATGACAGAGCTGTGAAACTTCCTGTCATGCACAGTGCATGTCAGTAAGTCTCACAGGTTAGTGTACAGAAGCTGCAGCACTGACAGCTTCTGTAGCATGCAGATGCTGCTTCATCTGCATGCTACAAAAGAGTTCAGCCTGCACAAAATGATTGTCCCATAGTGGGACAAGGTTTAAAAGTAAGAATTAAATAAAAAATGTTTTAAAATACTTATAAAAATATTTAAAAAAAAATAAAAACAATAAAAAAATTCAATATTTACTCTATCACTAAATAAATATTTGAATAAAAAAATCGAAACAATAAAAGTACACATATTTGGTATCGCCGACCTATAAAAACTGACCCACTAGTTAACCCCTTTATTGAACACTATAAAAAAAGGCAAAAAGCAATGCTTTATCATCATAAAGCTGAACAAAAAGTGGAATAACATGCGATCAAAAAGACGGATATAAATAAACATGGTACCGCTGAAAACATCATCTTGTCCCACAAAAATGAGCAGCCAAACAGCGTCATTAGCGAAAAAAATAAAAAAGTTATAGCTGTCAGTACAAAGTGATGCAAAAATAAATATTTTTCTACAAAATAGTTTTTTATTATTAAAAGCGCCAAAACATTAAAAAAATGATATAAATGAGGTATTGCTGTAATCGTACTGACCCGAAGAATAAAACTGCTTTATCAATTTTACCACACCGGGAATAGTGTAAACGCCCCCCTCAAAAGAAATTCACGAACTGCTGGTTTTTTGCTCATTCTGTCTCCCAAAAATCGGAATAGAATGTGATCAAAAAATGTCATGTGCCCAAAAATAGTACCAATAAAAACGTCAACTCGTCCCATAAAAAACAAGACCTCACATGACTCTGTGGGCCAAAATATGGAAAAATTAAAGCTCTCACAATGTGGTGATGCAAAAACTATTTTTTGCAATAAAAAGCTTTTTGTGTGTGACAGCTGCCAATCATAAAAACCCGCTATGAATAGTAAATCAAACCCCCCTTTATTACCCCCTTAGTTAGGGAAAAATAATAAAATAAAAAAAATGTATTTTTTTCCATTTTCCCATTAGGGTTAGGACTAAAGTTAGGTTTAGGGTTGGGGCTAAAGTTAAGGTTGGGTGTTATGATTTGGTAGCTGAGGAGAGCAGGCAAAAAAGAAAATACACTAGAGAGGTTGGAATCTATGGGATTGCAGTACCCTGACTAACCACCACAACTAAAGGCAGCCGTGGAGCGTACCTACGTTGGTCCTAGACGCCTCGTCACAGCCTGAGAAGCTAACTACACCTAAAGACAGAAAGAGGAAAACTATCTGCCCCGGAGCAGATCCCCAAATAACATAGAAAGCCCCCAAACATGTAATGGCGGTTAGACAAGAGGAAAATACAGACACAGACAGAAAATAGTATGAGCAAACGTTGGGGCCCAAACTTCCTAAATAGAAAAGGATAGAAAGGACACTTACTGCAATCCCAAAAAACCCTGAAAAGTACCAACTCTACTAATTACAAAAACACCTGGGATCACACGACCTCTACCACCTAAATTAGTTCTCTGGTGTAACAAAACTAAACAGCAGCCACTGAAAAAACTGAAAAAGGCAAATGAACAAACAACAGTGGCTGAACTAAACTGAGAGGAGCACAAGCCCCCGGAGGGGACCCGGCAGACCCCACAGAAGTGCAGGACAAAATGCAAAAAGCAAGCACAAAAAACTAAAAGAAGAAAATGTCTTATCTGTTAGCAGAAGATGCAGGCACGAAACAGCAAGCTACAAAGTGAACAGGAATCAAAGATGAGACCAGAACAATTGATCACCGGCAACCCTGATGGGAGGGAACCTCCCTTATATAAGACCAGTCAGTAACACCTGATCGCCAATCTTCACAATCTTCATTGGATAGTTCAGTACTGTTTGTAACCACCAGAGGGAGCTTCTGCTCAGAATTCATTTCTAGCACATTCACAACAGTAACCCCCCCTTGAGGAGGGGTCTCCGAACCCTCATTTGAGCAACCAGGTCGGTCAGGATGAGCTCTGTGATACGCACGGATGAGTCTCCTAGCATGGATGTCCGAAGCAAACACCCAAGAATTGTCCTCCTGACCATAACCTCTCCACTTAACCAAATACTGGAGTTTCCGTCTAGAAAAACGAGAATCCAATATTTTCTCAACCACATACTCCAGATTGCCCTCAACCAAAACAGGGTCAGGAGGCACAGCCATAGGAACCACTGGCTCGACAAACCTCTTCAATAAGGACTTGTGGAACACGTTATGGATCTTAAATGTCCCTGGAAGAAGTAAACGAAAGGAAACAGGATTAAGAATCTCCATGATCTTATAAGGTCCAATGAACCTAGGCTTAAACTTAGGAGATGCAACTCTCATAGGGATATTTCTTGAGGACAACCAGACCAAGTCCCCCACTTCAAACCGAGGACCATCAGTCCTATGCCGGTTGGCAAACCGCTGGGCCCTCTCCTGAGAGAGGGACAACCTCTCCACTACCTGGTCCCAAATCTGCTGCATACGCTCCACAACAGAGTCAACACCTGGACAGACAGAAGCCTCCGTCTGTCCTGAAGAAAATCGAGGGTGAAACCCAAAATTGCAGAAAAATGGAGACATCAAACTGGCAGAGCTAGCCCTATTATTAAGAGCAAACTCAGCCAAAGGCAAATAAGAGACCCAGTCATCCTGATCAGCAGACACAAAGCATCTCAGATAAGTCTCCAATGTCTGGTTTGTTCTCTCAGTTTGTCCATTGGTCGGAGGATGAAAAGCCGAAGAAAAAGACAATTGAACACCAAGTTTAGAACTAAAAGTCCTCCAAAATCTGGAAACAAACTGGACTCCTCTGTCAGACACAATGTTCTCAGGAATGCCGTGTAACCGAACCACGTGCTGAAGGAACAAAGCCACCAATTCAGAGGAGGAAGGCAACTTAGGTAATGGCACAAGATGTATCATTTTGGAAAACCTATCACAAATCACCCAGATAACGGTCATTCTCTGAGAAACAGGGAGGTCGGAAATGAAATCCATAGAGATATGGGTACATGGTCTCTTGGGCACAGGCAATGGCATCAACAAACCACTAGAGCGAGAGCAAGGCTTGGAGTGAGAGCAAGTCCCGCAGGACTGCACAAATTCCCTGACGTCACGAGACAAAGTAGGCCACCAAAAGGACCGACTAACCAAGTCTCTGGTACCAAAAAATCCGGGATGACCGGCCAACGCGGAACAATGAATCTCAGACATCACACTCTTTTTCCACCGGTCTGGGACAAACAATTTCCCAATAGGGCAGCGCTCGGGTTTATCCTCCTGACACCCTTCCAGAGCCAGTCTCAAATTGGGCGAGATGGCGGAAAGAACTACACCCTCTTTCAAAATAACAGCAGGATCAGATAACTCAGAAGAGTCCGCAAGGAAACTCCTCGAGAGGGCATCCGCCTTAACATTCTTAGTGCCAGGAAGAAAGGAAACCACAAAATTAAAACGTGTGAAAAACAAGGCCCACCTGGCCTGTCTAGGATTAAGTCGCTTGGCTGATTCCAGATAAACCAGATTCTTATGGTCCGTAAGGACCACCACCTGATGTTTGGCTCCCTCCACCCAATGTCTCCACTCTTCAAAAGCCCACTTCATGGCCAATAACTCCCGATTACCCACGTCATAATTACGTTCAGTTGGAAAAAAATTTTTCGAGAGAAAAAGGCACAAGGGTTACTTTTAGAGGTCTCTGGATCTCTTTGGGACAAAACGGCACCTGCCCCAATTTCAGAGGCATCAACCTCCACCTGAAATGGCAGAGAAACATCAGGCTGCCGTTAGAACAGGAGCAGAAGTGAATCTCTGCTTAAGTTCCTGAAACGCAGAGACTGCCTCAGGAGGCCAATTCACCACATCAGAACCCTTTTTGGTCAAATCAGTCAATGGTTTAACAATAACAGAGAAATTACCAATAAATTTACGATAAAAATTGGCAAAACCCAAGAATTCTTTGAAGAGCCTTTAATGAAGTAGGTTGGACCCAATCACAGATGGCCTGAACCTTGACCGGGTCCATTTCAATAACAGATGAGGACAAAATGAATCCCAGAAATGAGATCCTCTGTACGCCAAAAAGACACTTTAATCCATTCACATACAGAGCATTCTCTCTCAAAATCTGGAACACAGTCCAAACCTGTTTCACATGAGAGTCCCAGTCATTGGAAAAAATTAAGATATCATCCAATAAACAATCAGAAATTTATCCACAAATCCCTGAAAATGTCATTCATGAAGGACTGGAAGACAGAAGGAGCATTAGTGAGCCCAAAGGGCATCACTAGGTACTCAAAATGCCCCTCTGGGATATTAAATGCCGTCTTCCATTCATCCCCATGCTTAATGCGAATAAGGTTATATGCCCCCCTGAGGTCAAGCTTGGTAACCAAGTAGCACTTTTCACCCTGGAAAACAGGTCAGAAATCAAGGGTAACGGATATTGATATTTCACAGTGATATTGTTCAAGAGACGATAATCAATACACGGCCTTAATGAACCATCCTTTTTGGCCACAAGGAAAAAAACCGGCACCCAAGGGTGAAGAGGATGGTTGATATGACCCTTCTCCAATGACTCCTTGATATAAGACCGCATAGCGTCATGTTCAGGTACAGACAAGTTAAAAAGGCGACCTTTAGGGAATTTACTACCAGGCACTAATTCAATAGCGCAGTCATAGCTCCTATGGGGGGGCAAGGATGCAGATTTACTTTCGCTAAACACATCAGAAAAATCAGTCAAAAAGTCAGGAACATCCTGAGCCTGGGGGGGAGGCAGAAAAAACAGGAGTGTTGGTATTAACACATTGGCAGCCTCAACTGGTTACAGACACAGATTTCCAATCCAAAACAGGATTATGAGACTGTAACCAAGGGAAACCCAGTACGATAATGTTCATGCAGATTATACAGCACCAAAATTTGCAAACTCTCCTGATGATCAGGTTCAACCTCATTATCACCTGAGTAGAGAACTGAGGTTTATTCTCAGCCAAAGGGGTAGAATCGATCCCGTATGGGGAATAGACTTCGTAGGGGTATCAAGGGAAACCCACAGCGGTTAGCAAAATCAAAACTCCATAGGTTATAGCTGCTCCCGAATCAACAAAAGCCTGAGCAGAAAATGTGGACAGGGAGCAAATCAGGGGTAACAGTCAACAAAAATTTAGTTGAACACTACCCAAGACAACTGACGTGCAAAAGTCTTCCCCGCTTAGGGCAGACTGAAATAGCATGAGAGGCATCACCACAGTAGAAACATAACCATTGCGTTTTCGAAACTCATGACGCTGTGCCCCAGAAGCCATCTATCACACTGCATGGGTTCAGAAGCTGGTTCACAAGGCAACACTGTTCCACGCATACCTCTCGCTCACGCAAACGTCTGTCAATTTGAATCGCTAATGACATAGAATCATTGAGACCAGAGGGGACAGGGAATCCCACATAACATCTTTACATTCTCTGACAGACCCTTCCGAAAAAGGGCTGCCAAAGCTTTGTCATTCCATTTGGTCAGGACTGCCCACCTTCGGAATCTCTGACAGTATAATCAGCGTCCTCAAGCCCCTGATTTAATGCCAACAAGGCTTTTTCAGCTTGATCAGTGACATTAGGCTCATCGTACAATAACCCCAGAGCCTGAAAAAATGCATCAACATTACTCAAAACAGGATCCCAGGTGTCAGGGAAAAAGCCCAATCCTGAGGATCGCCGCGCAGGAGAGAGATGACAATTTGAACCTGCTGTGCTGCGTTCCCTGAGGACTTAGATTCAAGGCAAAAAACAACTTACAGTTATTTTTGAAATTCAGAAATTTAGCTCGATCTCCTAAAAACAATTGGCATGGGAATCCTAGGTTCACAACAGGCAACCCTGCAAGATAGGTAGCAATACTCCGAACTTCAGTGGCAAGCTGATTCACACGGCCAGACAAACTGTGCAAAACTCCATTTGAGGAAAAAAAAATCCTCCTCAGCATTCAGAGAAACAGAGGGAAAAAAAAATAAAAAATCTCTGACAACTCTGACAATCTTCTTTCTTTAACACTATTTTTCCCTTCTGTGAGTACCATACAAATATCAGTTTTTTGGCCGGTGATACTGTTATGATTTGGTGCTGAGGAGAGCAGGCAAAAAAGAAAATACACCAGAGAGGTTGGAATCTATGGGATTGCAGTACCTTGACTAACCACCACAACTAAAGGCAGCCGTGGAGCGTACCTACGTTGGTCCTAGACGCCTCGTCACAGCCTGAGAAGCTAACTACACCTAAAGACAGAAAGAGGAAAACTATCTGCCCCGTAGCAGATCCCCAAAGAACATAGAAAGCCCCCCAAACATGTAATGGCGGTTAGACAAGAGGAAAATACAGACACAGACAGAAATAGTAATGAGCAAACGTTGGGGCCCAAAACTTCCTAATAGAAAAGGATTAGGAAGGACACTTACTGCAATCCCAAAAACCCTGAAAAGTACCAACTCTACTAATTACAAAAACACTGAGATCACACGACCTCTACCACCTAAATTAGTTCTCTGGTGTAACAAAACTAAATAGCAGCACTGAAAAAACTGAAAAGGCAAATGAACAAACAACAGTGGCTGAACTAAACTGAGAGGAGCACAAGCCCCCGGAGGGGACCCGGCAGACCCCCACAGAAGTGCAGGACAAAATGCAAAAAGCAAGCACAAAAAACTAAAAGAAGAAATGTCTTATCTGTTAGCAGAAGATGCAGGCACGAAACAGCAAGCTACAAAGTGAACAGGAATCAAAGATGAGACCAGAACAATTGATCACCGGCAACCCTGATGGGAGGGAACCTCCCTTATATAAGACCAGTCAGTAACCTGATCGCCAATCTTCACAATCTTCATTGGATAGTTCAGTACTGTTTGAACACCAGAGGGAGCTTCCGCTCAGAATTCATTTCTAGCACATTCACAACAGTTGGGGCTAAAGTTAGGGTTAGAGTTTGAATTACGGTTTATGGGTGGGATTAGGGTTAGGGGTGTGTTGGGGTTATGGTTGGAGTTAGAATTGGGAGATTCCACTGTTTGGCACATCAGGGTCTCTCCAAACACGACATGGTGTCTGATCTCATTCCAGCCAATTCTGTGTTGAAAAAGTCAAACGTTGCTCCTTTATTCTGAGCTCTGCCATGTGCCCAAACAGTGGTTTACCCCAATATGGGGTATCAGCATATCATCACAAAATTGCACAACAACTTTTGGGGTCTAATTATTCTGTTACCTTGGGAAAATAAAAAATTGGGGTGAAAAGATCATTTTTGTGGAAAAAAATATGATTTTTTATTTTTTACGGCTCTACGTTATAAACTTCTGTGAAGCACTTGGGGGTTCAAAACTGCTCACCACAATCTAGATAAGTTCCTTAGGGGTCTACTTTCAAAAATGGTGTCACTTGTGTGGGGTTTCCACTGTTTAGGCACATCAGGGGTTCTCTAAACGCGACATGGCATCCGATCTCAATTACAGCCAATTTTGCTTTGAAAAGTCAAACGGCGCTTCTTCCCTTCGAGCTCTGCCATGAGCCAAACAGTGGTTCCCCCCACTATGTAGGTATCAGCGTACTCAGGACAAATTGCCACAACAACTTTTGTGGTCCAATTTCTCTGTTACCCTTGGTAAAATATAAAAAATTCTATCATAGAGACCCTCAAAGTGACTTCAAATGTGATGTGGGCCTTAAAAAAAAATGGTGTTGTAAAAATGAGAAATCGCTGGTCAACTTTTAACCCTTTATAACTTCCTAACAAAAAAAATTTTGATTACAAAATCGTGTTGATGTAAAGTAGACATGTGGGAAATGTTATTTTTAATATTTTCTGTGATATAACTCTGATCTAAGGGCATAAAAATTAAAAGTTTGAAAATTGTGAAATTTTCGCCAAATTTCCATTTTTTTCACAATAAACGCAAGTTACAGTACAGACCAAAAGTTTGGACACACCTCATTCAAAGATTTTTCTGTATTTTCATGACTATGAAAATTGTACATTCACATGAAGGCATCAAAATATGAATTAACACATGTGGAATTATATACTTAACAAAAAAGTGTGAAACAACAGAAAATATGTCTTATATTCTAGGTTCTTCAAAGTAGCCACCTTTTGCTTTGATGATGCTTTGCACACTCTTGGCATTCTCTTGATGAGCTTCAAGAGCTAGTCACCGGAAATGGTCTTCCAACAGTCTTGAAGGAGTTCCCAGAGATGCTTAGCACTTGTTGGCCCTTTTGCCTTCACTCTGCGATCCAGCTCACCCAAACCATCTCGATTGGGTTCAGGTCTGGGTGGACTGTGGAGGCCAGGTCATCTGGCATAGCAGCCCATCACTCTCCTGCTTGGTCAAATAGCCCTTACACAGCCTGGAGGTGTGTTTGGGGTCATTGTCCTGTTGAAAAAAAAATGATGATCGAACTAAACGCAAACCGGATGGAATAGCATGCCGCTGCAAGATGCTGTGGTAGCCATGCTGCTTCAGTACGCCTTCAATTTTGAATAAATCCCCAACAGTGTCACAGCAAAGACCCCCACACCATCACACCTCCTCCTCCATGCTTCACGGTGGGAACAGGCATGTAGAGTCCATCCGTTCACCTTTTCTGCGTCGCACAAAGACCGGTGGTTGGAAAACCCAAAAATCTCAGATTTAGACTCATCAGACAAAAGCACAGATTTCCACTGGTCTAATGTCCATTCTTGTGTTCTTTAGCCCAAACAAGTCTCTTCTGCTTGTTGCCTGTCCTTAGCAGTGGTTTCCTAGCAGCTATTTTACCATGAAGGCCTGCTGCACAAAAAGTCTCCTCTTAAGGCCGGGGTCACACACAACGATAAAAACTCTGTCCGTATTATACGGCCGTAATACGCCGAAAAGTCCCTAAAAGTGATCGTATGTCATCCGTGTGCAATGCGAGGATGCGATTTCTCGCATCAAAACATCCGTGTGTCATCCGTATGGCATCCATATGCAATCCGTACGGCGAGATTTTCTCGGCAGCTTGCAAAATGGACAAAATAACGGGTTTTAGGCCTGAAACCCATTAAAATCATCATGTTCAACCCTATTTATTGCCTCTTCAAACAGGTGGACCCTCCAATCTTTGCCTTTCACTCCGTGGTTGCGTTGTGGGAGTTGTGCTTTGTCCTAAATATGGGAGACACACTTACTTTTAACACAACTGAGCGTGTCTTGTATAACTGGGTATTGTCACGATGTTTTGGTCAGCCATACCCAGTGATTGTGGATCCCAGGAGGCGTAGAAGATTTTGGGTCCATCCCTTTTGAGGCGACGTGTCAGTGAGGGCATTTCCATGTCTGTACGCATCTCTGCGTAGCATCCCGACAAGTTTTTGCTTATTGTCGGATGTCCCTTCGCACATTTGATATATTGTTGGAGATTGTGCGCCCTGGGATAACGTTTCAGGACACAAGGATGCGTAAAGCAATTTCTGCCGAGGAGCGCCTAATCCTTACGTTACGGTATGTATGCAACGATATATTGATGATCTGTTTTATTACATTTATGTATTACCTGCCCTTATACCTTTCTTATTTATACCTCTATTGATCTATGTATCACCCCCACAAGTTTTCAGATACGATATAAGCTTGTATCTGACCCAACAAACACAGAGCTTGCATTTGTATGTTTTTGTGGCAAGGTTTATTATTTATGGACTTTAAGTGTCATCAATGTATAAACATCTATTTAACTGCATGGCTTATCATGTTTATTTTATCTTTTCCGTTTAGATTTCTTTCCACGGGGATGTCATATGCAGCATTGCATTTAGAATTCTTACTTGGAAAGTCAACCATCTCTGGGATTGTGAGGTCAACATGTGTAGAAATCTGGTCCCGACTCCATCACCTGGTCATGCTCAGCCGCAAATGGAGATTGGATGCGTATAGCTCGTGGTTTTCAGGAGACTGCCAGTTTCCAAACTGTCTAGGAGCCCTGGATGGGAAGCACATCCGTGTGCGTAAGCCGCGAATCAGGGTCCCAATATTACAATTATAAACAATATTTTTCAGTAGTTCTGTTGGCCCTGGTTGAAACTAGCTACAGGTTTGTAATTGTCGATATTGGGGCCTATGGAAGAACTGGGATCAAGAGTCTTCAATTCTTCCATTATGGGTCGGTGGTGCGCAACAATGAGTTGAACATCCCACCCCACGTTACCTACCAGGGACTAATATTGAAGCTTGCCTTATGTGACGGTTGCTAGATGGGCTTTTCAGTTGACGCGGAACGTCATGAGGCCGTATCAACGGAGAGCCCTCAACCACACGGCGCACTATATTTAACTTTTAGACTTTCCCGTACACGCCGTCTTGTTGAGTGTTTGCTTGGTATTCTGTGTGCCAAATGGCGGGTTCTCCAGTCCGCTATTCAACTTGGTGACGCCAATGTTAATGTGGTAATACAGGCGTGTGTTGTACTGCATAATTTCACTAGATACCATGATTGCCCATCCAATGTTGATGTCAGGTGGGGATGTAAGTCCTGATCGTACTAATGGAAGACCTGTCCATCCTCAACGTCGTCAGCCCTCTGGCCTAAGAGTGCGTGATGTTTTAACCAATTATTTTGTTTCCCCTGAGGGATCTACTCCCTGGCACAGAATGTGCTGTCTATGTAGTAGTTATGGCAGTTTGTCACAGTGGTTTTGTAATGTTTGACCCTTTTGAAGCCTCTAAGTCTTTAGAAGATATCTTAAATCTAGGTTGATAATAAAATAATGCTTAAAGAAAACATCAGACGCATGGGGTTTTTTGCTGTGCAAATTTTGATTTTCTTTGCATGAAATTGGTTCTGCCATATTACCATCATGTGGCTGTAATGGCCTACCATTCAGGCCTCATAATATACAACTGTCGTACAACGGACAAATATTAATAAAAAAATAAAACAAAAAACGAATAAATTAAAATACAAGATAATAAAAATAATAAACAACAGGACACCACATAGCCTCATTATAGGTTGTGGTAAGTTGGGGGTGGGGTGTGAAGGGGGACGGTCACCTTGGGCAGAAGTTGGTCTGCTTGTTGGGCAACCTGAGTATCACCTGGGCTAGGGAATGGCCAGGCAGTATTCAGGCCAAGATTTGTTCCTGTGGTTGAGTAAGATAATACTGTTGAGAATGGTATGGATGCTGACATCCTGGCTATGGGAGTAACCCATGGCTTCATACCCCCCAATATGCCAATGTCGAGCGGACACATGTTGGGACCAACTCCAACATTGTGTCTGCTCAAGTGGGCTATTGGGAGGTGAACTGAACTCAGGCAAGTGTCCATAGATTGTTTGGACTTCGGTTTGGGTGGCCTGTGACTGGAAGGTAGGGGGGGGGCTCGAGTCTAATTCCCCTGACTGCTGGTGGGGAAGGTCTTGCAGCGACAGAAGTTGGTGTGAGACAACTGCCACCTTTCCAAAAAACTAAAAATGGGCAGAGGATTGTTGGGTGGGGCACAAAGCGTCCAGTACAATCTCGGGCACGCAATCTGAGTGAACGCGTGACCGGGCGCAAGTATTGCGCAAGGCTACGAAAGAAGGCCTCTTCCCCATCATCATGGGCAGCCCTGGCTAGATAGTTCAGAACACCTGTATCCACTTGCCTCCTTGTGGTTAGGAGGTGGGAAACAACTCTTCTGCGGCGTCCACGAAGTGGTAAGGCAGAAGGCAGGGGTGACCTTTCAATCGGCACTGTAGGACTGCTGCTGTGGCCCCACATCTTCCTCCTCGGGATTAGCCTCCTGTGTGGATGCGGATGCTGCTGCGATGCTGTTGGTGGTGCTGCTGCTGGCTGATTGCTGTCGTTGGGTGCCGAAGATGGGCCAGCCACTTCGTCACCTTCACCGACAGGGTCAATGATGACCTCGGAGTTGATGCAGTCTCTCGTTCAGTAAGGTTTGACTCCGTTCTGTTGGATAGAAAACATTGAACATTACAATAAATAAGTACTGGGGACAGTACATGTGTACAAAGTGTACCTTAATGCATGCACTTACGGTCTAAGATCCATGCTGGGTGCAGAAAGTCAACTGGTCATAATACAGGTATTTTCTTTCTTTTGGGGGCTGCATCCCCACTCCGGCCTAATTGCTGGCGTTCCCACGGGTACTGGTCCCGGCAACTCCGCCACATCTAGTGACATCATTCACTGAAAATTTAATGAGATAAAACAAATTATGAATCAATTGTGTGTGTTTCAACATGTAGGCCTCAGTGTAATGTGGCCTGTGTTGTAGCAAATGGTATCCTTAAAATATGAGTCATTATAGGACACACATAAGTATCCTGCATTCAAGCTTTTGATTTAACTGTTTAACACAATTGTTCCATCAATCTACTTACTAATTTCTTGCTGCTCCGCACGAGGGTCGAGGTCGATCTTCAAACCAGGGACATGTGGCCACATATTGACCTCCATGCCGCTCTTCCGGGAGCTGTCCGCATTATGGGGGTCAGTTGGTCCCACAAAACAGCCTTTCCTGCACCAGCACTAGGAGCATTTCAAACATTTATTTGTCTGGCCATGATTACTCGTGGAGGCGTGCTTCCTGGTTTGGAGTTGTAGCGTGCCAGGCTAATTTGCATGTCAAACTTCTGAGAAAGCATGTCACCAGGAGAAGTCTTGCGTTTTTCTCGCAAAGTCACACGTCTGGTCCGTGTGCAATCCGTTTTTTTCACGCACCCATAGACTTGCATTGGCGAGTCTCGGCTGTAATACGCTGCAAATTGCAGCATGCTGCGATTTCACTCGCATGTATAAACCGGATGAGAAAAAAAATGGGCTGATGGGAGCTGCCCCATAGATTAACATTGGTCTGAGTGCAAAGCGATTTTTTTCTCGCATTGCACTCGTCCGTATTTCTCGCTAGTGTGACTTGGCCTAACAGTTGTTGTAGAGATGTGTCTGCTGCTAGAACTCTGTGTGGCATTGACCTGGTCTCTAATCTGAGCTGCTGTAAACCTGCGATTTCTGAGGCTGGTGACTCGGATAAATTATCCTCAGAAGCAGAGGTGACTCTTGGTCTTCTTTTGTGAATTCTGACAGAAGCTCCCCTCTGGTGGTTACAAACAGTACTGAACCATTCAATGAGGATTGGCAATCAGGAGTCACGGACTGGTCTGATATAAGGGAGGTTCCCTCCCATCATGGTTGCCGGTGATCAATTGTTCTTGTCTCAACTGTGGTTCCTGGTTCACTTGGAAGCTTGCTGAGTCTTGCTCTTCTTCTTCTTTCAGATAAGATATTTTCTGTTTTTGTGCTTACCATTTGCATATTTCTCTGCATTTCTGTGAGGTTAGCCAGGTTCCCCCCCCAGGGGGCTTGGGTCCTCTCTGTTCCGCTGGAGCCATTGTTATTTGTTCATTTGCCTTTTCCAGTTTTTTCAGTGGCTGCGGCTTAGTTTTGTTACACCAGAGAACTGATTTAGGTGGTAGAGGTCGTGTGATCTCAGGTGTTTTTGCAATCAGTAGCGCTGGCATTTTTTAGGGTTTTTTTGGATTGCAGTGAGTATCCTTTCTATCCTTTTCTGTTAGGCAGATTGGGCCCAGCGTTTGCTCATATGTTTTCTGTCTGTCTGTATTTCCTCTTTTCTAACCGCCATTACATGTTTGGGGGCTTCTATTGTTCTTTGGGGGATCTGCTCCGGGGCAGATAGCTTTCCTCTTTCTATCTTTAGGTGTAGTTAATCTCTCAGGCTGTGACAAGTCGTCTAGGACCAACTGGGAACGCTCCACGGCTGCCTTTAGTTGTGGTGGTTAGTCAGGGTACTGCAATCCAATAGATTCCAACCGCTCTGGTGTATTGCCGTTTTTGCTGCTCTCCTCAGCTACCAAAACATAACAGTATCACGGCCAAACTGAAAATTGTTATGGTACTCACAGAAGGGAAAATAGTGTTAAAGAAAGAAGATTGTCAGAGTTGTCAGAGATTTTTTATTTTTTTTTTCCCTCTGTTTCTCTGAATGCTGAGGAGGATTTTTTTTTCTCTCAATGGAGTTTGCACAGTTGTCTGGCCGTGTGATCAGCTTGCCATGAAGTTCGGAGTATTGCTACCTATCTTGCTGGGTTGCCGGTTGTGGAACCTAGGATTCCCATGCAGATTTGTTTTTGGGAGATCGAGCTAAATTTCTGAATTTCAAAATAACTGTAAGTTGTTTTTTGCCTTGAAATCTAAGTCCTCAGGGAACGCAGCACAGCAGGTTCAAATTGTCATCTCTCTCCTGCGCGGCGATCCTCAGGATTGGGCTTTTTTCCCTGACACTGGGGACCCTGTTGAGTGATGTTGATGCTTTTTTTCTGGCTCTGGGGTTATTGTACGATGAGCCTAATGTCACTGATCAAGCTGGAAATGAACCTTGTTGGCATTAAATCAGGGGCTTGAGGATGCGGAGTTGTACTTCAGAAATTCCGAAAATGGGCAGTCCTAAAAAAATGGAATGATGTGCTTTGGCAGCCCTTTTTCGGAAGGGGCTGTCAGAGAATGTAAAAGATGTTATGGTGGGTTTCCCTGCTCCCTCTGGTCTCAATGATTCTTGTCATTGCGATTCAAATTGACAGACGTTTGGCGTGAGCGTAGAGGTATGCGTGGAATAGTGTTGCCTTGTGAGCCCGCTTCTGAACCCATGCAGTGTGATAGAGTGGCTTCTGGGGCACAGCGTCATGAGTTTCGAAAAACGCAATTTGGTTATGTTTCTATTGTGGTGACGCCTCTCATGCTATTTCTGTCTGCCCCAAGCGGGGAAGACATTTTGCACGCTCAGTTGTCTTGGGTAGTGTTCAGACTTAATTTCTGTTGACTGTTACCCTGATTTGCTCCCTGTCCACATTTTCTGCTCAGGATTTTGTTGATTCGGGAGCAGCTATTAACCCCTTAACGACCAAGCCATTTTGAAGGTTAACCCCTTCCCGACCTGTGACGCCACGTGGCGTCATGAAAGTCAGTGCCAATCCGACCCATGACGCCTATGTGGCGTCATTGAAAGGATCCCGTTCCTGCGGGGTCACTCAAAGGTCACCGACCCGCAGTTACAGGACCCTTTGTGCTTCACCACAGGGGGGTTGGCTTAACCCCCCCGTGGCCACGATCGTTCTGTTGGCTGTTAAAAGTGTGAAACAGCCAATCAGGCAATCTGTATATTTCACCAATTTAATTGGTGAAATATTACAATCCAGCCATGGCGATGCTGCAATAGCATCTGCCATGGCTGGACACCGA
>JARQOD010007425.1:0-39270 GCA_033576555.1 Oophaga sylvatica | reverse complement strand
TTGCAGTGCTACTGCCCCTTTAAGAGTGGTATTGCAGAGTTTAGTTACCACACCCTGCTTTTCAGCAGAGCATGTGCTGCTTGCAGACTGTTGCTCCAGCCTCTCCTGCAGGCCATCTCCACACTCCTGTGTGCACTTCACCACCAGGTTCCCCGCAGATACAGGTGACACACATGCAGATGACCCCAGTGGTGCGATCCGGGCCGGCATTACCGCAGCCATTACAGCTGCACCTGAGATGATAATCGGTGCCGGGGCCCCTGACTTTGACCCAGCATCGGATCTGCATGTGGGGGACCCCGACACCACAGCACACGCCGCCGATGATGCGGCCCTGGCTGACAGTGCACCGCCAACACTGCGGGGAGCGGTGACCACCGGCAAGGTACCCACAGCCTCCACCCCCGAGCGTCAGCGGGTGCAGCAGGCGCCAGGCCGTCCCCGGTTTTCACAGAGGATCGGGCCTGGACACCTCCACAGATCTTATTACCGCCCGCCACAGGGCCACACTCCAGACCATGCACACTGTCCAGCTCTGCAGCCGCATGCCCACTCTCGCCCCCTTGTTACTGCCAGCAGAGACGGCGACCGGCGCCATATGACTTGTACTCTCCCCGCTCCCTCGCACCGGAACCACTGCAGGTCCCGGGCCGGGGTGGGTAGCGGGTTCCACACAGCGGGACTGGGGGGTACCAGGAAGGAGCACAAACACCAACCTCTCCTCCGATGTTTTCTTCCTTTTTTTCCGTTTCTTTTTACCCCTCCTGGTTGCCTCGTCCCCGCAGACCTCATCCCCAAACTTCAGGTGGGCATAATTTACTGGGGACTCCAGCTGACGGATCTGCTGCAAGACGAGGCGACCCCCACTACTGCTGTTATCGCTGCTGCTGTCATCTGCATCACCCCCATCATCCTCTGAAATGCTATTGTCTGATGGGAGTGGGAACTGCACTGGATCTATCCCGCTGTGTGTGGCCTGGAGATCACTTACCAAGCCCCCAGGTGGGTACGGTGCCTCCTCCATCTCCACATGGTCCACCTCCTCCACCTGGGTCGGACGCCGAGACCCCTCTGGCTCCTTTGCAGCAGCCATGTTATGGAATCTGTCCTCATTGTCCAGTTTTTCCCGGAAAGGCCCGCTGTTATCCAGTATAGCCGCTCTCCGGGCTTCCATGCCCTCAATGCCGATCCTCAGACTGGATATCCTGGCTGTTAGGGCAGACTTCTCTGTATGGGAGGCCCTGTCTGCAGCCTGCCTCGCCTCCTTCATCTCCTCCCGGAGCCTCCTCAGGGTCTTCCCAGCCTCCTCAGGGTCTTCCCAGCCTCCTCATACTCGCAGAGGTACACATGGATGTGGGAGCCATAGCTGGTAACCGGCTCCCCTGCGGCCCTAGTGCCCCAGTCCTTCTGCACCGCTGCCGCTGCACCTCTGCGAGTACTCCGCTCACCTGCGGGAGGAGACACCGCAGTGGCCCTCGCCTCAGCCTTAGGAGCTTTGCAGCCCTCCTGGGTCTTCCTGGGCTCCTCCATGTTTCGGGCCTTGCTGGATCTGGTGACCCTCTTTGTTGGTAGTGTGTAGCCCTGGTACACAATACCAGGAGGATGAGTGGAGAGGTAACGGTTAAGGGCTCTCCATGATATCACGTACACTTCGGACACACCCAGCAGGGGTGTGGAGGGGAGTGCTGAATAGTCTGAGTTCAGTTCAGTCAGTGACTTGAAGGAGTTAGGAAGTGCAGTCTTTGTGCAGTTCAGAAAGTGGAGGCCAGTACAGGTGAGCCAGTTCACCTCAGCCTGGTCAGAGCTGTGCCCCACTAGAAGACGGACTGAGACATCTGTTGAGAGTCTGAGCAAATCGAAGGGCATAGTGGAAGAGAACAGAAAAGTGCCATAGGTATAGGATACCTGCACATTGTTACCGGTCACTGGGGACCGAAGGATCACTATAGCTGCACGCATAGTGGTAAGAAAACCAGAGGCTTATCGGACCTTAGGTCGCGGAAAGCAGCCCCTGAAGAGTCAGTACGTAACTGGGGTCAGGGAGAGTGAGAACCTTGAGTCAGTGCACGACAGGAATTGGAACTCAGCTCTCTCAGAAGAAGGCTCCAACCACAAAACTGACCGGGCAGCACAGCTTTGGAATAGCTGGAGTTATAGAGGGAACTACGCTTTACGCTGGTTGTACTCATCATCATTGGAAAGTAAAGGAGGCCCCTAACTTGCTTAGCCGTTGCCTCAAAGCTCATCCTCCATCAACCCCATCAGCCTCCCTGGGACCTGCCTGAACAACTTGAAGTAAAGGTATGGAAAGACGCTGACGGTGTGAGACTGAGTTATTTAATTGCATGCCTGCACAACCCCACCATAACCATCGACCTGAGGGAAGAGTCCCACCTGTAGGGGACCCGACATCTAGCTGCCTCACCATCCCCTCAGAGATCTACAGCAGCGCTGGTACAAATTACCAGAGACTACAGGTGGCGTCACGAACTGTAAATATATCTATCCCCTGTAAATATTCCCCCAACATACGCCAGACCGCTAGGGCCACAGACCGAGCCACCGCTACCTGTGACAAACCCCATAGACTTCCATGGGCTCGGCTCTGAGTACCCCATTGCCCTGGTAATCCACAATTGTGGTGGCGTACCCCATTGCCCTGGTAATCCACAATTGTGGTGGCGGGTCGACACAGTAGCAATGAGCTCCCACCCCCGCCGGCTTAGACCGAGGGTGGGAGACGGGGACTTAGCCCCACAGTTCATCCACTACACCCCTCTCTTTCTTGGGTCAGAGAGGGGGGGATTCCTGGGTGTAAGGAAAAAAAAAACTGGTCTCTCTCCTGGAGCAAACAGTCGCACACATTCCTCCACAGACTACAGGCCTCTAGTGGTGGCTGTATGACTCTGGGTACAGGGAGCTCCCCCTAGTGGTGACTGCAGACAGGATCTTATCATGTATCTCTGTATACAGGGAGCTCCCCCTAGTGGTGACTGCAGACAGGATCTTATCATGTATCTCTGTATACAGGGAGCTCCCCCTAGTGGTGACTGCACAGAATCTTATCATGTATCTCTGTATACAGGGAGCTCCCCCTAGTGGTGGCTGCAGACAGGATCTTATCATGTATCTCTGTATACAGGGAGCTCCCCTAGTGGTGACTGCAGACAGGATCTTATCATGTATCTCTGTATACAGGGAGCTCCCCCTAGTGGTGGCTGCAGACAGGATCTTATCATGTATCTCTGTATACAGGGAGCTCCCCTAGTGGTGACTGCAGACAGGATCTTATCATGTATCTCTGTATACAGGGAGCTCCCCTAGTGGTGGCTGCAGACAGGATCTTATCATGTATCTCTGTATACAGGGAGCTCCCCTAGTGGTGGCTGCAGTCAGGATCTTATCATGTATCTCTGTATACAGGGAGCTCCCCCTAGTGGTGACTGCAGACAGGATCTTATCATGTATCTCTGTATACAGGGAGCTCCCCCTAGTGGTGACTGCAGACACTCTAGTGAGATGATAATGATGAGCAGGAATACAGTGTATTGGGATAAGATATAAGCCATTAGGAATTACAGGGGAGGATTTGCTTGATGATGACTATTGTTCTCAGTTGCTGCAGTTTTCAGCCCCCGTTGTCGGTGCACATTTCAGCCCATGTAAACAGTGTCATTCAGGCAGATTTTCCTTTCATGCTGAACCTGACACTTCTGCAGTAAACAAAGCTTACAATTGTTTATTTTACATGGACCCGGGGAAAAGAAATATTTATGTGTGAAGTGTGGACGGCAATTATTGGGTGTTTGTACAGCAGCCTGAGTGTGGTCTAATGTGAGAAAAGAGACGGACCCCCACCCCGCCCTGGAAGAACCTTCAGTGCTGTATGGAATGGTCTTCCCTCACCAGCAGCTTGTGCTCACTCCATATGGCAGACATAGGGAGCCATAGGGGCGGTGTGTTGTCTTACATCCACTATCCCCAGGAGCAGCTCTAGGCAGCACAAGTGCGAAGAAGACCCCCATGTTACAGACAGCCAGGGCTGCCACTAGGAATTTCTGGGTCCCATACTGGCAAAATGTTCAGGTCCCCTTGAGATTCCGCCCACGCTCCACCCCAGCTCCGCCTCCAACCCTCGGACCTTCCACTGTCCACTCTTGGAAAAAACTCCACTTCTGCACCACGTCCTCCCCAATCACACATTATTCAATTCAATTCAATTCAAAGAAGCTTTATTGTCAGGACTAAATACACATTAGTTTTGCCAAAGCAATGGAATAGGGATAGGGATGTTGGGTAGGGGCAGATCCAGGGTGGGGGCTATAGAAGTCCATGGCATAGGGAGGGGGGATGGGAGCAGATCTAGGGTGGGGAATATAGAAGTCCATGGCATAGGGGGGGGATGGGGGCAGATCCGGGGTGAGGGCTATAGAAGTCCATGGCATAGGGAGGGGTGATGGGGGCAGATCCGGGGTGGGGGCTATAGAAGTCCATGGCATATCATAGTTCTCTTTCTCGCAGTCTATGACATTCGCTCACATACCGCGCTGCTATCTCCGCTGCTCTCTCTTCTTCCCCAGCAAGATATATGTTTTCTCTTCCTCCTTCATGGTGATGAAATCCGGGAAGAGATGTGAGAGTCTCCTGAAGTGAGTGTCCCTCACTGCTGAGTATTTGGAGCAGTGTAGCAGGAAGTGGGTTTCGTCCTCTATGGCCTCCTGGTCAAAGTGTTGGCATAGTCTTTCCTCCCTGGGCTTGTAGCTCTGCCTGTGTCGGCCAGATTCGATGGCCAGACTGTGGGCACTGAGTCTATACCGGCTCAGGATCTTGCGGTCTCTGGGGTCCGGGAGTTTCTCCAGGTATGGGGCCAGTCTGTAGTCTCTCTGTAGACTCCGGTACATGGTCAGTTTCTGGGAGCTGATGATGTCGTTCTTCCAGTCACTGACATACCTCTCCTGGCCTTCGTCGACCATCTTCCTGATTTCGGCTTTTGTCAGGTTGTTGTGATTGGTGTTCTGGTCAGGTTGGGTTTGGGTGAGCTGTTCCGAGGGTCCTAGTTTTTCTGTTTCACCTACGTGTGTCAGGGCTTTATGGTGATGGGAGCTTGGATTGCTCCTATATAGGTGAGCCCGGAATGACAGTGCCCTCTTTAGAACCGTTAAGTGTAGAGGGAATCTGCCCAGCTCGGCCCGGCAGGCACTGTTGGAGGTGCTCCGATGGACTTGGAGAAGGTGCTTGCAGAATTCCAGGTGGAATATTTCTGTTGGGCTGGAATCCCACCTTGACCAGTTTGGGTAGGTGTGAGGACCCCAGACTTCACTGCCATACAGGAGGATTGGGGCGATGACAGAGTCGAAGATTTTTAACCAGACCCTCACTGGTGGTTTCAGATGGTAGACTTTCCTTCGGATGCCATAGAAGGTTTTACATGCCTTGTCTTTCAGGGTCTCTATGGCTTGTTTGAAGCTTCCTGACCGGTGAATCTCTAGGCCCAGGTAGGTATATTTGTCTGTTCCTGTAAGGGCGCAGTTGTTGAGGACAAATGAAGGGTGCTGGTCTAATTTTCTCTTTCTCCTCTGGAACACCATGATGTTGGTTTTCTTTAGGTTGACCGGTAGTGCCCAGGTGGAGCTGAATTTCTCTTAAGATTTTCAGGTTGTCTTGGAGGCCTTTCTCGGTTGGTGACAGAAGCAGCAGGTCATCTGCATATAGCAGGAATTTCACCTGGGTGTCGTGGAGGGTGGGACCTGGTGCTGTGGAAGATTCCAGAGCGGTAGCCAGCTCGTTAATGTAAATGTTGAAGAGCGTTGGACTTAGGCTGCAGCCTTGTCTGACTCCACGGCTCTGCTTGAAATAAGCCGTTCTTTTACCGTTCACACTCACACTGCAGAGGTTCTCGGTGTAGGAGCTTTTGATAACATCGTAGGTCTTTCCTCCTATTCAGCTCTCCAGCAGTTTCAGGAATAAGCCCGTGTGCCACACCGAATCGAAGGCCTTTTTAAAATCACGAAACAGGCGTATATCTTCCCGTTCTTTGTATTGTGGACGTGTCTCTGAATGAGGCTGTGCAGGGTATAGATGTGGTCAGTGGTGCGGTGGTTTGGCATGAACCCTGCTTGGCTCTTGCTTAGGACGTTATGTTCGGTGAGGAAACTGAGGATCCTCTTGTTCAGGATGCTGTTGAACAGTTTCCCCAGGTTGCTGCTGACACATATGCCTCTGTAGTTGGCTGGGTCATACCTGTCCCCATTCTTGTGGATGGGTGTGATGAGTCCTTGGTTCCAGGTACGAGGGAAGTAGCCGGCACTTAGCACAATATTGAAGAGTTTAACCATTGCAGCCTGTATTTCTGGTGGGCTGTACTTCAGCATTTCTGGTAGGATTCCATCCAGGCCACCGGCTTTTCTACATCTTATGGAAGAGATTCTCTCTGCTACTTACTGTAATGTAATAGGTGTATCCACGGGGTTTTGGAAATTTTTTACTTTTTCCTCCATTGCTTTTAGTTTTGCCATTATGTTTTTCTGTTCTTGGTTTAGTTCTTCCTTTGGGATGTCTTTATAGAGGTCTCTGAAGTACTGGAGCCAGATGTTGCCATTTTGGATATGGATGTTGTTTTTCTTGTCTTTTGTGCCCATGTGGTTCCATAGTTCCCAGAAGGAATTGTCTTGAAGAGCCTCTTGGAGTTGGTTAAGCTTGGTAGAGATGTAACTCTGCTTCTTCCTCCTGAGGATGGTTTTGTACTGCCTTTGTATGGTTTCATAGGCTTCCCTCAGGGTGGTTGGGGTCTCTATGTTTCTTGTTTGAGGCTGTTCTCAGGGTCTTCCGTACGGCTTTACATTCTCTGTCAAACCAACCATTGATCTGTTTTTCTTTTGGTCTCTTGTAGTCGACTTTTTTAAGGTCGGACAGTCTGGCCATTGCAATATATTGTTGAGGTCTTTTGTAGCTTGACTCACTCCCTTTGGGTTAGGCTGGTACTCGTGGTTGTAGAAGTGGTGAAGCATCCGCTGTATTTCAGGTCTGCTGAGAGCCTCTTTATACTTTAATGCCGACGTTTTGGACCATTTATAGGATGGAGGCCGGTTGAAGAGGCCGCTATGCTGTGGCTTTTGAGTGGATGGTTTCTCTGTAGATTTCAAGTACAGAAGAAGTTGGCTGTGGTCTGACAGGTGCGTTTGTGGGGTGACTATGAAGGCGCTGATATTTGCCCGGCTCATGTCTGTAATGGCATAATCTACTACACTCCTCCCTACATGGAAGTTTAGTGTACACCTCCCCAAAGAGTCTCCTTTGGTACGTCCATTAAGAATATGAAGTCCTAAACTTCTACATACGTTCAGGAGCTTTTTACCACTTTTGTTGACTCTACTGTCATAGCTGTTTCTCTCTGTGTGTACTGAGTCTTGGCCGTCATTCTCTGCTCCAAATATGTAGATGTTCCCATCCGTGGTCAGGAAGTCGTTTTCTCTCCCTGTTCTTGCATTGAGGTCCCCAAAGATGAGAACTTTGTCAGGTCCCATCACCAGATCACACACAGAGCCAGCAGCTTTAGTTTTAGCCAAAAGATTTCTTAAGCCACCACCATAACACGGTCGACTCTTTTGGTCTGGCCCTACTCTGCTCTAATATTAAACATTTCTTAAAATATCCAATACTCTTTATTCAGACCCACAAGGCCACAGCATGTGGATCTGAATAAAATCAATTTCTTCACTTGAAATGCATGTGGAGTGCTGTCTTCCTTTTTGTCTTCCAAAACTCTTTTTAGGTATATTTTTATTTATTTTTCTTTAAGGGAATTTGTCACATACAGTTTTTAAAATGACTATTAATACCATATACAAGGGACAAATACCGTCACACCATGACTAGATTATTATTATTATTTATTTTTATAGCGCCATTAATTCCATGGTGCTGTACATGAGAAGGGGTTACATACAAAGTTATAGATATCATTTACATTAGACAAATTTACAATGACAGACTGGTGCAGAGGGGAGAGGACCCTGTCCTTGCGGACTTACATTCTACGGGATAATGGGGAAGAAACAGAAGGTCGGGGGTGCGGCAGCTCTGGTGGTGGTGGCGGCGAGGTGGCAGTTCTGGTGGAGGTGGTGAGGCTGCAGCTCTGGTGGTGGCGGTGAGGCAGCAGTTCTGGTGGTGGCAGTGAGGCGGCAGCTCTGGTGGTGGTGGCGAGGCGGCAGCTCGGGTGGTGGTGGCGAGGCGGCAGCTCGGGTGATGGTGGTGAGGCGACAGCTAGGGTGGTGGTGAGGCAGAAGCTCGAGTGGTGGCGAGGTGGCAGAATAGTTATTGCAGGCTTTAGGCTTTCCTGAAGAAATGGGTTTTCAGGTTCCGTTTGAAGGATCCAAGGGTGGTGGATAATCGTACATGTTGAGGAGTGGAATTCCAGAGAATGGGGGATATTCGGGAGAAATCTTGAAGGCGGTTGTGTGAGGAACGAATAAGTGTGGAGGATAGTAGGAGGTCTTGGGAGGACCGGAGATTACGTGAAGGAAGATATTGGAGATTAGTTCAGAGATATAGGGAGAGGACAGGTTGTGGATGGCTTTGTAGGTCAGTGTTAGTAGTTTGAACGGGATTTGTTGGGAAATTGGGAGCCAGTGGAGGGATTTGCAGAGGGCAGAAGCAGGAGAGGAGAGAGGTGGATTAGTCGGGAAGCAGAGTTGAGGTCAGACTGAAGTGGTGCAAGAGAGTTGGCGGGGAGGCCACAGAGGAGGGTGTGGCAGTAATCAAGGCGGGAGATGATGAGGGCATGCACAAGAGTTTTAGTAGATTGAGGGCTGAGGAAGGGACGGATTCTGGAAATATTTTTGAGTTGGAGGTGGCAGGAGGTGGCAAGAGTTTGGACGTGTGGTTTGAAGGACAGGACAGAGTCGAGAGTTACTCAGAGACAGCGTATTTCAGGCACGGGAGAGAGCGTGATGCCCTTTACCATAATAGATAGGAAAGATATGTGAGATAGAGGAAAGATGATGAGTTTGGTTTTGTCTACATTGAGTTTTAGGAAACGAGAGGTCAAGAAGGAGGATATGGCTGATAGACACTCCGGGATTCTGGACAGCAGAGAGGTGACATCTGGGCCAGAGAGGTAGATCTGAGTGTCGTCCGCATAAAGTTGGTACTGGAAGCCATGGGACTTTATGAGTTGTCCTAGGCCAAGGGTATAGATGGAAAAAAGTAAGGGCCCCAGTACAGAGCCTTGAAGGACTCCAACAGAGAGAGGGTGGGATGAGGAGGTAGTGTGGGAGTGGGAAACGCTAAATGTGCAGTCAAAAGGTAAGAGGCGATCCAGGACAGGGCAAGGTCTTTGATGCCAAGGGAAGAAAGAATCTGTAGCAATAGGCAGTGGTCGACTGTGTCGAAGGCAGAGGACAGGTCGAGGAGGAGGAGGATGGAGAACTGTCTGTTAGCTTTGGCTGTAAGAAAGTCATTAGTAATTTTGGTCAGGGCAGTTTCGGTGGAGTGGTGGGGGCTGAAGCCAGACTGGAGGTTGTCAAGGAGAAAATTAGATGAGAGGTGGGAGGAAAGTTGAGCATGGACATGCTGCTCAAGGAGTTTGGAAGCAAACGGGAGCAGTGATATGGGGCGATAGCTGGGCATAGCAGTTGGGTCAAGGTTTGTTTTTTTGAGGATGGGTGTGATGGTGGCATGTTTGAAGGCAGAGGGGAAGGTACCAGAAGATAGCAATAGGTTGAAGAGATGGGTAGGGCTGGAATGAGCGTGTTAGTGAGGTTGGGGAGCAGGTGGGAAGGGATGGGGTCAAGTGCACAGGTGGTGAGGTGTGATTTGGAAAGGAGATGAGTAAGCTCTCCTTCAGTGATGTTGGATAGGGAGGTTTAAGGGAAGGGCAGAGGTCTAGTATATGGACTGGTTGGGGTGGTGGAACAGAAAAGGTTTGCTTTGTTTGGTCGATCTTATTTTTGACGTAGGAGGCAAAGTCCTCGGCAGAGATGAGGGAAGTTGGAGGTGGCAGTGGTGGGCGGAGGAGAGAGTTGAATGTGCTGAACAGTTGTTTTGGGTTGTAGAATAATGAAGATACAAGGTTTGTGAAATAGGTCTGTTTAGCAGAGGTGAGGGATATTTTGAAGGCAAGTGTAGCTTGTTTGAAAGCAGTGAAGTCATCTGGCAGTCGTGTTTTCTTCCAACGCCGCTCAGCGACCCTGGATGATTGTCAAAGTTTTTTTGTGAGATTGTTGTGCCAGGGTTGCCTATTGATTCGTCGCACTTTGCCATGTGTGAGAGGGGTGACTGAGTCTATGGCTGATGTGAGGGTGGTGTTATAGAAAGCGGTGGCGCTGTCCGTGTCGTGGACTGAAGATATGGAGGACAGAGGTAGAAAAGAATCTGAGAGTCTGTGAATGTCTAGGTGTGCGAGGTTTCTGCGAGGATGTGCTAGTGGCTGGACATGGGGGCAGGTGAGGAGGACAGGGATGAGAAGGTGAGTAGGTGGTGGTCAGATAGGCAGAGGGGAGAGGTTGTGAGATTAGGTAGGGAGCAGAGGAGGGCGAAGATGAGGTCTAGTGTATGTACATCTGTGTAGGTGGCTGAGATTAGATAGGGAACAGAGGCGGGTGAAGATGAGGACTAGTATATGTCCATCTGTGTGGGTGGCTGTGGAGGACCACTGAGTAAGTCCAAAGGATGAAGTAAGTGACAGGTGTTTGGAGGTTGCTGGCTGGCGGGTGTCAGTAGGGATATTAAAGTCACCCATGATGATGGTGGGGATGTCAGCAGAGAGAAAGTGAAGAAGCCAGGTGGAGGATCACATATTACTACCACATAATGACTGAATAATACCACAGAAAAGAAACAAATGCTGTCACATGACTAGACCACCTATTACCACCACATAGTACCACATACAAGGGACAAATACCACCACATCATGACCAGATCACATATTACCACCACATTGTAACTGAATACTACAATACTGATAATTAATATAAAAAATAATACTAAGTGCCATTATATGCAGGAGCTCTGTATATACTGTCAGTGTACAGGTTTTACAGTGATCACCAGTGACATTATACACAGGAGCTCTGTATATGGTGTCGGTGTACAGGTAATACAGTGATCACCAGTGACATTATACACAGGAGCTCTGTATATGGTGTCTGTGTACAGGTAATACAGTGATCACCAGTGACATTATACACAGGAGCTCTGTATACAGTGTCATTGTACAGGTAATACAGTGATCACCAGTGACATTATACACAGGAGCTCTGTATATAGTGTCAGTGTACAGGTAATACAGTGATCACCAGTGACAATAAAAATACAGGAGCTCTATATTTAGTGTCAGTGCACAGGTAATACAGTGATCACCAGTGACATTATACACAGGAGCTCTGTATATACAGTCAGTGGAGAGGTAATACAGTGATCACCAGTGGCATTATACACAGGAGCTCTGTATATAGTGTCAGTGTACAGGCAATAGTGATCACCGGTGACATTATACACAGGAGCTCTGTATATAGTGTCAGTGGAGAGGTAATACAGTGATTACGTGTGACATTATACAAAGGAGCTCTGTATATAGTGTCAGTGTACAGGTAATACAGTGATCACCAGTGACATTATACACAGGACCTCTGTATATAGTGTATAGTGTACAGCTAAAACAGTGATCACCAGTGATATTATACACAGGAGCTCTGTGTATAATGTCAGTGTACAGGAAATACAGTGATAACCAGCGACATTATACACAAAAGCTCCGTATATAGTGTCAGTGTACAGGTAATACAGTGATTACCGGTGACATTATACACAGGATCTCTGTATATAGTGTCAGTGTACAGGTGATACAGTGATCACTAGTGACATTATATACAGCAGCTCTGTATATAGTGCCATTGTACAGGTAATACAGTGATCACCAGTGACATTATACACAGGACCTCTGTATATAGTGTCAGTGTACAGGCAATACAGTGATTACCGGTCACATTATACACAGGAGCTCTGTATATAGTGTCAGTGTACAGGTAATACAGTGATCACCAGTGACATTATACACAGGACCTCTGTATATAGTGTCAGTGTACAGGCAATACAGTGATCACCGGTCACATTATACACAGGAGCTCTGTATATAGTGTCGGTGTACAGGTAATACAGTGATCACCAGTGACATACATAGGAGCTCTGTGTATAGTGTCAGTGTACAGGCAATACAGTGATCACCGGTGACACTCGTGGTTAACCCGATCAAAAGCCTTCACCTGATCTAAAGACAGCAAGTACCCCTTCCAGTGGCCAGCCCTACCCTGCTCCACTGCCTCTCGGACACCGAGTACTGCACTAAAAGTGCTGCGGCCTGGAACAGAGCAATGCTGGGCCCCGAAAGGAGCCGGGGTGCAAACTTCACCAGCCGATTGAACAGCACCTTTGCCAGAACCTTCCGGTCCGTATTGAGAAGCGCTATGGGACGCCAATTCTCAATACGGGACGAGTCTTTACCCTTTGACAGGATAATCAGGGCTGACTGCCTCATTGACCGGGAAAGAGCGCCCGAGGAGAGACACTCGTTAAACACCTCAGTCAAGAGGGGGACCAAGGAGTCCCTAAAGGTCTTATAAAATTCGGATGTTAAGCCATCCGGACCTGGCAATTTCTTAGGCCGAAGCCCATCAATGGACAGTCGCACTTCCTCTTCCCTGATTGCCTCTGTCAAAACGTGAAGCGAGGGGTCATCCCTGGCTCAGGGATGGCTTCGGCCAGGAAAGCCGACATCACGTTCCGATCCAGATCCCTCTTCCCCAAGAGGTGTGAGTAGAAAGATCTGATCACCTCCAGGATCCCTGATTTGGATCTGTTCAGGGAACCCGTACTGTCGATCAGTCCTGTCACCACCTTACAACTCACTGACATCTTACAGTTTCTGTAGGGGTCGGGCGAGCGGTACCTCCCGAAATCCCTCTCAAAAACCAAAGATGTGTGCCTATCGTACTGACACCTCTTGAGTAAAGACTTCACTCTGGAGATCTCCTCACGGTCACCTCCAGCCGAGACGAGATGTTCGAGTTTCCTCCTCAGTTCCTGATACAGGCGGTACCTGCTCAGGCTCCTGTGGCTCGAGAGCTGGCGGAAGAAACTCGCAACCCGTTCCTTGAAGATCTCCCACCACTCTGACTTATCGCTACAGAGATCCAAAAGCGGTACCTGGCTCTGAAGAAAGTCCTCAAAGGATTGTCTTATCTCTGCTTCTTCCAAGAGGGACGAATTCAGCTTCCATAGTCCCTTTCCCATCCGAGGGGTTTCTGAAACATTCAGAGAAAAAGAAATCAGACAGTGATCGGAGAACTCCACCTCAACAACGGACACTGCTGAAGAGATGGCTTCCTCCTTCAAAAAAAACCTGTCTATCCTAGACCTACAGCTACCTCTATGAAAGGTGAAACCACAGTGACCTGGGGTGTGCCGGATGTGGACATCCACCAGGCGAGCGTCACTAGCTATGCTATTAAGAGTATTACTATCATAAGCAGCCGGTCAATGGAGCCTCCCCTATCACGAAGCCTTGTGACAGTGTTAAAGTCACCTCCAAAGACCACCTGCCGACTCGTAAAAAGATAGGGCTTAATCTTCAGGAAGAGACATTTACGGTCCCACTTTGACTGTGGACCATAGATGTTAATGAGCCGAAGCTCCTGTCCCCTCATGAAGACGTCTAAGACCAGGCACCTACCCATTTCTACCTCGATAACTCTCCGGCATTCAACCGATGCAGTCTTAAAAAGGACTGCCACCCCGCTACACGGCTCGGCCGCAAGAGACCAGTACGAGGACCCGCACCTCCACTCACTCTCCGCCTTGCGTATGGCCCCCATATCCGTAAGTCTGGTCTCCTGCAAAAACAAAATGTCAGCCTCAAATCGGGTGAGAAAATCAAAGGCCGCAAATCTAGCCGCATCTGACTTTATACTAGCGACATTAATGGTCGCCAGAGTCAACGGGGTGGGTGCCGCCACCATGAGTGTTCGAGTTAGATGGCCTTTTTCTTTCCCCACCCTTTTTCCTAGCCCGCTCATCTCCGGACGATGAAGCCCCCCCTCTTCTTTTCAAAGATACAGAGGTATCCATCCCCCCCACCTCTTTCTCATCTCCGGACGCAGGGTTGGCCCCACCTCCTGAAGAAGACATACCCTCCGGAGAAGGGACTCCGCCCCCTCCCAAAGACCCTCCAGATGTTACCTCCGGAACCTCACCCCCGACCCCCATCTCAGCAGGGTCGTCAAGGGCTTGGAACGGGTTGGAGAGGGAGATCAGAGGGGAGTAGGCGGGACCTTCCTTAGGCACCTTGGTCAGGGAAGAAGATTTTCCACCTTTTTTCTTCTTTTTTTTATTTTTTGCACTCTTGGTACCCTTGTCACCCATTTCTTTTGGCTGTTCCCCTCCATCCTCATCAAAACTTTCATATTGTGAGGCATCTGAGAGATCAGCCACTTCCTCATTCTCCATCCGACTGATCTCCTCATTCACCGCTTCCTCCCCCGGGGCCTCAGTGACATGGGCCGTCGCCTCGGAGGAGGGGGCAGCCATTACCCCAGTTTCCTGAGGCTCCTCCTGCCCCCTGCCCTCCTGACGCCTTGCCTGCCTCCGCTGGTAAGAGGGACCCCTAGCCCTGACATTCCTCATCGGCCCCTCAGCTCCTCCCCTGCCGCCACCGCCAACCCTGCAGAAGTTGCACCGCCAAGAACTTCCTCGCGGCTCCCCTCCGCCCGGCTGGCCATGGCATTAGAGAAGGAATGAGGGCAGCGGCTGAACGGGTGACCTAGATCACCACACAGGTGACATCAAATGACACCACAGGACGCGGCGAGGTGACCCACCTCGCCACACAAGGCACATTTCTGCACCTTGCAGCCCGCGCTGAAGTGGCGAGGATCACCGCACCTGTGGCAGACCTTCGGCTGCCCCTGGTAGAAGACCAGAATACGATCCCTTCCCAGGAAAGCCGAGGAAGGGATGTGGGTGACAGTGCCCCCTGAACGCTTCAACTTTACCATGAAGGTCCAGCCTCCTGACCAGATGCCAAAATCGTCCCGATTCTTCTTAGGGACCTCCACAACCTCGCCGTACCGGCTCAACCAGGTCATTATGTCAACCCCAGAAAGGGACTCATTACATGTTAAAACGGTCACTTTCTTTGGCCCACTTTGGCGAGAAACTGCCTCCACAGCAAACCCTCGCCAGCCGGGCTCCTCTTTTACCAGCTCATAATTTGACCAAAAGAGCTCTAAGCCTGTGTAGCCCAGCTTCGCAGGCACACATAAAGTCCAGGAGAGTGCACTGGAAGGTAACAGCAAAGCTTGATATGCATTCACTGCCACTCACTCTTCAGACACACCCATCTGAGATATAAGGGGGAGTGACACGTGGTTAGTCAGATAGTTTTCCGAGAGGAGTCAGTCAGTTAGCTCCGGGAGGCTCAGGTGTGAGTCATCCCTTGGATAGTTTCCTGTCTGAGATAAGATCAGTCTGTGTGGAGCTTAAGGTACTGCCACACTACACAATCCCGCTAGCGATCTCGTTAGCGTCGCATACTAATGAGATCGCTAGCGGGATTGTTTCTATATCGCTAGTGTCGGCCACATTTAGCGATATCGTTAAGGACGCTATCGCGGTTAGCGATCTCCTTAACGACTTTAGCGGTACTTTTGTACCGCTAAATCGCTAAAAAAAAAGGTGCCACACTCAGCGATATAGCGATACCAGCGGGACGCCAGCGGGACGCCGACGATAAAAATAGGGTCCGGAACGATCGCTGTGATGAACGAGATCACAGCAGGGGCCACGTCGCTGGTAGATGCCGCACACAACAACATCGCTAACGGGATCGCTAAATAGTGACGTTTTTTAGCGATCCCGTTAGCGATGTTGTTTAGTGTGGCATACCCTTTAGTGTTCAGTGGAGTTCAGCCTGTTAGCTTCTGTCTCAAGGACAGAGCAGCCATTCAGTCTCGGTCCTGTGTGGACTTTGGAGAAAACTGAGAGCTGTGCAGCGAGCTCTGGATGAAGCTGACCTTTTCCACAAAAGCCACCAGTGCTTATGTTAAGAGCGGAAAGCAGGGCGAAGGGCACAGTGGAGAAGTTAAAGAAGTGCTACAGGTATAGGAGTACCTGCACTAAATTGCCGGACACCGGGGTCCGAAGCGTTGCTACAGTTTCAGGCTTAGTAACAAGAAAAACCGGAGGCATCTGGACTACAGGTCGCAGAGAGCAGCCCTAAGTGTCAATACGTAACCGGAGACAGGGAAGACGGGTCTAGCCTGATCAGCAAATATAGACTTAGTTTTCACCACTTAGAAGTTTCCACCACAATGTTGGCCGGGCAGTACAGCTATTGAGAAAGCTGGAGATTCAGAGTTAACTTCGCTTCAGGCAAGTTGGACTCACCTACATATTGGAAGTTAAGGAGGCCTCTAACCTGCTCCGCTGCTACCCGAAAGTGCACTCTTCACCCCGACCAGCTCCCCGGGATCTGCTTGAACCATCTACCAGTAAAAGGTATGAAAAGAAACTGCATTGTGTGTGACTGAATTCTTATTGCACCCTGCATAATCATCACCATAGACTTCCAGGGACCAGTCTCACCTGTGGGAGACTTACCACCCAGCTGCCCCATAACATCCCCTGTGAAGACCCTTACAGCAGCGCTGGTACAATTTACCAGAAACCACAGGTGGCGTCACGAACTATTTCAAATCCCCTGTAAATATCCCCATTGCATGACCGCCAGGGCCACGGACCGAGCCACCGCTACCAGTGACAACTCCCATAGATTTCCATGGGCTCGGCCCCGAGTACCCCATAGCCCTGGTATCCACAATTGTGGTGCATGGTCGGATCAACTTGGCGTCACGAACAGGATACGAAACTTACAAGATCGTAAGCCCTGTGTGCCTAGATTGAACTGTTTGCTGTATGTCACTATTGGCGCCAAAATACCGCCATTTTGCCGCCAAGTTGGCGCCCTGAGGCGCTGGTGAAGAAGGTGGGCGTGCATTCGTGGGCGTGTACCCCCTGAGGCGCGAAAGTGATGGGCGCCCTGTCTAAGTGCTGTTGCAATGTGAGAGCCTGTCCCATTCCAAGAGAGATCCGTTGTGACCTGGAGAAGCTGACCCTCTCCATTGAAGAAGAAGTGGATGCTGCCCTGCTGTATCTGGCCCGGCACCGCGCTGAAGTGGAGGAAATGGAGCGAAGCTGGAGGGCTCTGAAGCTGCGGCTGCAGCAGAGCCGACCGCTCCCTACACCGCCCGCGTGTCTGCCACCGGCGCCACCTGAAGCAGAGTCTGAGATCTGGCCGGAGGCTGCCCCCAAAAGTGCTGTACCTGATCCACCGATGGAGAGGTGGAAGGGAAGGAGGCTGAGGAGGTCCTGCCCGTTCCGGAGTGCCAGCCAGGCAAGGAGGCCGCAGCAGATTACAGATCCCCGGTAGGGACACCGGAGGAAACCCAGCCGTCTGTGATGGAGCAGCGACAGCAGCAGGTTAGTGCGTCCCCAACTAAGCTATTGTGCACACCTGCTTCCTGCTCTGCATCACACCAGCATTGTGCATCGGCATCGCCCCCTGCGTACACCTCTGTATCGCAATCTGCATCCCAATCTGCATCGCAAACTGCATCGCAATCGGTGACCTGCTCTACATCGCAATCAGCAAAGTATCCCGCAACGCAACCTGCGACTCATTCTGTATCGCAACCGGATGATGCGACCACAGTTAAATCGCAGTCTAAGCCTGCATCTTTGATGAGAAGCCAATATTTGCCTGAGACACCCGTTGCGTCCCAGGTGGTTCGCACAAGGACTGTGGCCACTCAAACGCAGATATCGGGCCATGACTTATTTGTTATGGGATCCAGAGAGCATCGCGTCGTTCCAGCTCCAGGAGTGGAAGATGTTGCAGTAGTTTGCAAGAAAGAAGAGAGTCAGTGAGACCCAAAAAGGGTTTACTGCTATTGTATAAAGTTTGAAAAAGTTTGAGAATTTTGCTAGATTTGCACTTTATTAAGTATGAGAATGTTTACATGATTGCTAAATGTGATGATATTGAATAGAATACCCGGCTGGGTACCAGAAAGAAAAGTTCAGAAAAATGATGTTTACCTATTTTGCATAGTTTTGCATAAAATACCCTGGTTGGGTAAAGTGGAAGTTAAAAACAAGTAAAGAGAATACTTGAAGTATATATATAGATATATAATGTGAATATTGAAGTGAAATGTATATATGTGTTTTAACCATGCCAATGGACTGAGAGGCTGTGGACTGTGCCAGCCCAGAACTTATCTCTGTAAATAGTTGCGCTTCGGTGCATAATCTTGGTTTTACATAAAACCATTGCTATCTACCTCTGAAGAAAAACCCGTATGGTGGGCCTAGAGTGAGGTCTGCAGTCAGAAGTCCTGCAGCCCACCCAGGACCCACGTGGGAGGTTTTTGGTGCGGGTCCTCTACAAGTATCTTGTATATATGAAAATGTCTTGATATTTTGATACTTTTGTATTTTCCTACTGTACAAATTGTAACGTTCAAGAAAGTCGTACCTCCCGGATGGGATGAGTTATAATGTTGATGTTAATGCAAAACAAAATGTTCTTTTTGTCTTTTACAGCCCGGGAGTGCTGTGTTTTACCAAGGGGGGATGTGTAGCCCAGCTACGCAGGCACACATAAAGTCCAGGAGAGTGCACTGGAAGGTAACAGCAAAGCTTGATATGCATTCACTGCCACTCACTCTTCAGACACACCCATCTGAGATATAAGGGGGAGTGACACGTGGCTTGGGAGATCTAGAGATAGTTTTCCGAGAGGAGTCAGTCAGTTAGCTCCGGGAGGCTCAGGAGTGAGTCATCCCTTGGATAGTTTCCTGTCTGAGATAAAATCAGTCTGTGTGGAGCTTAGTGTTCAGTGGAGTTCAGCCTGTTAGCTTCTGTCTCAAGGACAGAGCAGCCATTCAGTCTCGGTCCTGTGTGGACTTTGGAGAAAACTGAGAGCTGTGCAGCGAGCTCTGGATGAAGCTGACCTTTTCCACAAAAGCCACCAGTGCTTATGTTAAGAGCGGAAAGCAGGGCGAAGGGCACAGTGGAGAAGTTAAAGAAGTGCTACAGGTATAGGAGTACCTGCACTAAATTGCCGGACACCGGGGTCCGAAGCGTTGCTACAGTTTCAGGCTTAGTAACAAGAAAACCGGAGGCATCTGGACTACAGGTCGCAGACAGCAGCCCTAAGTGTCAATACGTAACCGGAGACAGGGAAGACGGGTCTAGCCTGATCAGCAAATATAGACTTAGTTTTCACCACTTAGAAGTTTCCACCACAATGTTGGCCGGCAGTACAGCTATTGAGAAAGCTGGAGATTCAGAGTTAACTTCGCTTCAGGCAAGTTGGACTCACCTACATATTGGAAGTTAAGGAGGCCTCTAACCTGCTCCGCTGCTACCCGAAAGTGCACTCTTCACCCCGACCAGCTCCCCGGGATCTGCTTGAACCATCTACCAGTAAAAGGTATGAAAAGAAACTGCATTGTGTGTGACTGAATTCTTATTGCACCCTGCATAATCATCACCATAGACTTCCAGGGACCAGTCTCACCTGTGGGAGACTCACCACCCAGCTGCCCCATAACATCCCCTGTGAAGACCCTTACAGCAGCGCTGGTACAATTTACCAGAAACCGCAGGTGGCGTCACGAACTATTTCAAATCCCCTGTAAATATCCCTATTGCACGACCGCCAGGGCCACGGACCGAGCCACCGCTACCAGTGACAACTCCCATAGATTTCCATGGGCTCGGCCCCGAGTACCCCATAGCCCTGGTATCCACAATTGTGGTGCGTGGTCGGATCAAGCCCTCTGGCCGAACAAAGCTGATATCAAAGGTGGAGGTCCCAAAAGGATGTATCAGAGCAAAGATGTCAATAGCCCTGAAGTCCATCTTCATGAGGAGCTTCACTACATTTGTCCTAGATGGACAGGCCTCATCGCCCCTCCAGCGAAGACGAACAACATTTCTCCTGGAGACCCCCTGCCCGGCTGTCGGGAGGGACCACACGGTCTCCACCCCCCTTTTCTCTTGGAAGGCAGCTAGACCAAACTTATCTAGCCAGTAGGACAACTCCACCTCTCTTCCCTCTACATTGATCGTCCGCTCCCCTTTTTTGAGGGCCTCCAGGAAGCGGCGGCGAAAAGCATCATTCCCTGGGTCCGGAGATGAGGAAGACCCCCGCAGAACCCCACCGGCAGCAGCCGCATAACTTATGGTGCCTGCAGGTGAGGTGGACGATGGACCAGCCCTTAAATTCTCTGAACCCTCAACTTCACAGTCAGCGATCTCCACCTCACTTACCTCAGCCTCACCATTTTCACTAGTAGAACTTTTATTTTTTTCCTTTCCCACACTGGCACCATTCACACCAACCATACCTCCAGCAGAAACCACCCCTCCAACACCTGACCCTTCACCATTGTCACAGACACTATTCACACCACTTGCACCACTTCCATTCTCATTTACATTTCCATTTGTGTTTTTTTCACTGCTTTCTGCTGGCGGGGTTGCTATTTGCAGTGCTACTGCCCCTTTAAGAGTGGTATTGCAGAGTTTAGTTACCACACCCTGCTTTTCAGCAGAGCATGTGCTGCTTGCAGACTGTTGCTCCAGCCTCTCCTGCAGACCATCTCCACACTCCTGTGTGCACTTCACCACCAGGTTCCCCGCAGATACAGGTGACACACATGCAGATGACCCCTGTGGTGCGATCCGGGCCGGCATTACCGCAGCCATTACAGCTGCACCTGATATGATAATCGGTGCCGGCGCCCCTGACTTTGACCCAGCATCGGATCTGCATGTGGGGGACCCCGACACCACAGCACACGCCGCCAATGATGAGGCCCCGGCTGACAGTGCACCGCCAACACTGCGGGGAGCGGTGACCACCGGCAAGGTACCCACAGCCTCCACCCCCCGAGCGTCAGCGGGTGCAGCAGGCGCCAGGCCGTCCCCGGTTTTCACAGAGGATCGGGCCTGGACACCTCCACAGATCTTATTACCGCCCGCCACAGGGCCACACTCCAGACCATGCACACTGTCCGGCTCTGCAGCCGCATGCCCACTCTCGCCCCCTCTGCTACTGCCAGCAGAGACGGCTGTGTAGCCCAGGTGTGTGAAGGCACACGCAGTACCCTGGAGGATGTGTGGAGAGATAGCAGTTTAATGCTAAATGAACATTCATTCCAACATGCACTTAGACACGCCCACAGGTACATAAGCTAGTGACATCAGCAGGGAGTGGTCAGTTGGTCAGTCAGACAGTTAGTGTTCAGTCAGAGTGTGAAGACTGTGCAGGAGAGAGGAGTGAGCTGCAGATAATTCAGACGCCTGTCTAGAGGACGGTAGAGGTTCAGAGACGTGCTCCTGCCTAAAAGTATTACTGGTATTCTGCTAGCAAGCTCTGGAAGGAACTAAGAAGGAACTGACTGATATATATATCTGTGAAGTGAGGGATGCTTATGCTACCAGCACGGGCAAGGCGAAAGGCACAGTGGTAGATATTGTGAGTGCTTTAGGATTGGAAGTCCTGCACTGTTAACCGGTTACTGGGACCGAAGCATCACCATAGCTTCATGCATGGTGGTAGAAGAACCAGATTTATTGGAGGGAACTACGCTTCATGCTAGTTGGACTCGTCATATTGGAAGTAAAGGAGGCCCCTAACTTGCCCAGCTGCTATCTCGAAATACATCCTCCTTGGATCAGCCTCCCTGGGACCTGCTTGAACATCTTACAAGTAAAGGTATGGAAAGACGCTGACCGTGTGAGACTGTGTTCTTTATCTGCACCCGACTTCACAAATCCCATAGACTTTGAGGGACCAGTCCCACCTGTAGGGGACCCGACATCTAGCTGCATCACCATCCCCTCAGAGATCTACAGCGGCGCTGGTACTAATTACCAGAATACTACAGGTGGCGTCACGAACTGTATATAAACCTATCCCCTGTAAATATATCCCCAACATACGCCAGACCGCCAGGGCCACAGACCGAGCTACAGCTACCTGTGACAATCCCCATAGACTTCCATAGGCTCGGCTCTGAGTACCCCATTGCCCTGGTAATCCACAATTGTGGTGGCGGGTCGACACAAAAATTTGGCGTCACGAACAGGATACGAAACTTGCAGCATTGCGAGCCCTGTGTGCCTGTGGAGTGTTTTTGTGAAAAAGGACTGTTTGCACTTTTGGCGCCAAAATCGCCATTTTTGTCGCCATATTCGCGCCCTCAGGCGCTGGAGAAGAAGGTGGGCGTACCTGAAAGAGCGCGCAAAGTCTTGGACACGCCCCCGGCTCTGACTCATCGGCAGGTCCTGCGACAGGAAGTGAACGCTCTGACATCAGAGCGCCTGCGACGAAGGTCCTGTCCCCACCGAAAAGGAATGAAGGAGACAGAGAGACGCTGGCGTGCCCTGAAACAGCGGCTGCTGTGGGACGCAGTGTTCTCTCCTACAAGCATAATGCCGTCTCCTGAATTCCCAAGTTCCCTGCTGAGGAAGGCTGAAGAGAAACCGGAGGCTGCCCCCAAAAGTACCGATCCTGATCCCACCGATGGAGCGGTGGAGGCACAGGAGGTTGAGGAGGTACCGCCAGTTCCGGAACGCCCGCCCGGCCAGGAGGCCGCAGCAGATGATCAATCCCTGGTAGGGACACCGGCGGGGACCCAGCCGTCAATGATGGAGAGCGACTGGGAAGAGATGGAGCAGCGACAGCAGCAGGTTAGTGCGTCCTCAATTGAGCCATTGCGCACACCTGCTTCCTGCTCTGCATCACACCAGCATTGTGCGTCCTATTCCGCATCGCCCCCTGCGTACACCTCTGCATCGCAATCGGCGACCCAATCTACATCGCAAACTGCGGTTACAGCTGAATCGCCCCCTGCAACGCAAATTGAGACGCAGTCGGCGTCTCACGAGAAAGAGATACCCGTTGCGCCCCTGATGGTTCATACAAAGACTGTTGCGACCCAGACTCTGATCGCAGCACATGATCTGTTCGTCATGAGATCTAGGGATCATCGCATTGTTCCAGCCCCCGGGATGGAAAGTGTAACAGAAATTAATAAAGAGATGTGAAGAACGGTAGGACCCAGACAGGGTTTACCGCAGCTGAGAAGATGTATATAAGTTTTTATAAAAGTGAAAGTAGTTGTACCGTTAATATGAAAAATGTCTATTTGATACTTTGTGTATTTTTCTATGTTTAATGCAACGTTCAAGATATTCGTACCTCCCGGATGGGAAGAAGTTAATGTTTGTTGTTATGCATAAACAAAATTTTCTGTCTTCTTGTATTTCACAGCCCGGGAGTGCTGTCTTTTACCATGGGGAATGTGTAGCCCAGGTGTGTGAAGGCACACGCAGTACCCTGGAGGATGTGTGGAGAGATAGCAGTTTAATGCTAAATGAACATTCATTCCAACATGCACTTAGACACGCCCACAGGTACATAAGCTAGTGACATCAGCAGGGAGTGGTCAGTTGGTCAGTCAGACAGTTAGTGTTCAGTCAGAGTGTGAAGACTGTGCAGGAGAGAGGAGTGAGCTGCAGATAATTCAGACGCCTGTCTAGAGGACGGTAGAGGTTCAGAGACGTGCTCCTGCCTAAAAGTATTACTGGTATTCTGCTAGCAAGCTCTGGAAGGAACTAAGAAGGAACTGACTGATATATATATCTGTGAAGTGAGGGATGCTTATGCTACCAGCACGGGCAAGGCGAAAGGCACAGTGGTAGATATTGTGAGTGCTTTAGGATTGGAAGTCCTGCACTGTTAACCGGTTACTGGGACCGAAGCATCACCATAGCTTCATGCATGGTGGTAGAAGAACCAGATTTATTGGAGGGAACTACGCTTCATGCTAGTTGGACTCGTCATATTGGAAGTAAAGGAGGCCCCTAACTTGCCCAGCTGCTATCTCGAAATACATCCTCCTTGGATCAGCCTCCCTGGGACCTGCTTGAACATCTTACAAGTAAAGGTATGGAAAGACGCTGACCGTGTGAGACTGTGTTCTTTATCTGCACCCGACTTCACAAATCCCATAGACTTTGAGGGACCAGTCCCACCTGTAGGGGACCCGACATCTAGCTGCATCACCATCCCCTCAGAGATCTACAGCGGCGCTGGTACTAATTACCAGAATACTACAGGTGGCGTCACGAACTGTATATAAACCTATCCCCTGTAAATATATCCCCAACATACGCCAGACCGCCAGGGCCACAGACCGAGCTACAGCTACCTGTGACAATCCCCATAGACTTCCATAGGCTCGGCTCTGAGTACCCCATTGCCCTGGTAATCCACAATTGTGGTGGCGGGTCGACACACGGCGACCGGCGCCATATGACTTGTACTCTCCCCGCTCCCTCGCACCGGAACCACTGCAGGTCCCGGGCCGGGGTGGGTAGCGGGTTCCACACAGCGGGACTGGGGGGTCCCAGGAAAGGGCACAAACACCAACCTCTCCTCCGATGTTTTCTTCCTTTTTTTCTGTTTCTTTTTCCCCCTCCTGGTTGCCTCGTCCCCGCAGACCTCATCCCCAAACTTCAGGTGGGCATAATTTACTGGGGACTCCAGCTGACGGATCTGCTGCAAGACGAGGCGACCCCCACTACTGCTGTTATCGCTGCCGCTATCATCCGCATCACCCCCATCATCCTCTGAAATGCTATTGTCTGATGGGAGTGGGAACTGCACTGGATCTATCCCGCTGTGTGTGGCCTGGAGATCACTTACCAAGCCCCCAGGTGGGTACGGTGCCTCCTCCATCTCCACATGGTCCACCTCCTCCACCTGGGTCGGACGCCGAGACCCCTCTGGCTCCTTCACAGCAGCCATGTTATGGAATCTGTCCTCATTGTCCAGTTTTTCCCGGAAAGGCCCGCTGTTATCCAGTATAGCCTCTCTCCGGGCTTCCATGCCCTCAATGCCGATCCTCAGGCTGGATATCCTGGCTGTTAGGGCAGACTTCTCTGTACGGGAGGCCCTGTCTGCAGCCTGCCTCGCCTCCTTCATCTCCTCCCGGAGCCTCCTCAGGGTCTTCCAGCCTCCTCAGGGTCTTCCCAGCCTCCTCATACTCGCAGAGGTACACATGGATGCGGGAGCCATAGCTGGTAACCGGCTCCCCTGCGGCCCTAGTGCCCCAGTCCTTCTGCACCGCCGCCGCTGCACCTCTGCGAGTACTCCGCTCACCTCCGGGAGGAGACACCGCAGTGGCCCTCGCCTCAGCCTTAGGACCTTTGCAGCCCTCCTGGGTCTTCCTGGGCTCCTCCATGTTTTGGGCCTTGCTGGATCTGGTGACCCTCTTTGTCGGTAGCAATGAGCTCCCACCCCCCGCCGGCTTAGAACGAGGGGTGGGAGACGGGGACTTAGCCCCACAGTTCATCCACTACACCCCTCTCTTTCTTGGGTCAGAGAGGGGGGGATTCCTGGGTGTAAGGAAAAAAAAAACTGGTCTCTCTCCTGGAGCAAACAGTCGCATACCTTCCTCCACAGACTACAGGCCTCTAGTGGTGGCTGTATGACTCTGGATACAGGGAGCTCCCCCTAGTGGTGGCTGCAGACAGATTCTTATCATATATCTCAGTATACAGGGAGCTCCCCTAGTGGTGACTGCAGACAGGATCTTATCATGTATCTCTGTATACAGGGAGCTCCCCCTAGTGGTGACTGCAGACAGAATCTTATCATGTATCTCTGTATACAGGGAGCTCCCCCTAGTGGGTGGCTGCAGACAGGATCTTATCATGTATCTCTGTATACAGGGAGCTCCTCCTAGTGGTGACTGCAGACAGAATCTTATCATGTATCTCTGTATACAGGGAGCTCCCCTAGTGGTGGCTGCAGACTGGATCTTATCATGTATCTCTGTATACAGGGAGCTCCCCCTAGTGGTGGCTGCAGACAGGATCTTATCATGTATCTCTGTATACAGGGAGCTCCCCCTAGTGGTGGCTGCAGTCAGGATCTTATCATGTATCTCTGTATACAGGGAGCTCCCCCTAGTGGTGACTGCAGACAGGATCTTATCATGTATCTCTGTATACAGGGAGCTCCCCCTAGTGGTGGCTGCAGACACTCTAGTGAGATGATAATGATGAGCAGGAATACAGTGTATTGGGATAAGATATAAGCCTTAGGAATTACAGGGGAGGATTTGCTTGATGATGACTATTGTTCTCAGTTGCTGCAGTTTTCAGCCCCCGTTGTCGGTGCACATTTCAGCCCATGTAAACAGTGTCATTCAGGCAGATTTTCCTTTCATGCTGAACCTGACACTTCTGCAGTAAACAAAGCTTACAATTGTTTATTTTACATGGACCCGGGGAAAAGAAATATTTATGTGTGAAGTGTGGACGGCAATTATTGGGTGTTTGTACAGCAGCCTGAGTGTGGTCTAATGTGAGAAAAGAGACGGACCCCCACCCCGCCCTGGAAGAACCTTCAGTGCTGTATGGAATGGTCTTCCCTCACCAGCAGCTTGTGCTCACTCCATATGGCAGACATAGGGAGCCATAGGGGCGGTGTGTTGTCTTACATCCACTATCCCCAGGAGCAGCTCTAGGCAGCACAAGTGCGAAGAAGACCCCCATGTTACAGACAGCCAGGGCTGCCACTAGGAATTTCTGGGTCCCATACTGGCAAAATGTTCAGGTCCCCTTGAGATTCCGCCCACGCTCCACCCCAGCTCCGCCTCCAACCCTCGGACCTTCCACTGTCCACTCTTGGAAAAACTCCACTTCTGCACCACGTCCTCCCCAATCACACATTATTCAATTCAATTCAATTCAAAGAAGCTTTATTGTCAGGACTAAATACACATTAGTTTTGCCAAAGCAAGGGAATAGGGATAGGGATGTTGGGTAGGGGCAAATCTAGGGTGGGGGCTATGAAAGTCCATGGCATAGGGAGGGGTGATGGGGGCGCAGGTCCGGGGTGGGGGCTATAGAAGTCCATGGCATAGGGAGGGGGGATGGGGGCAGATCTAGGGTGGGGGCTATAGAAGTCCATGGCATAGGGAGGGGGTATGGGAGCAGATCCGGGGTGGGGGCTATAGAAGTCCATGGCATAGGGAGGCGGGATGGGGGCAGATCTAGGGTGGGGGCTATGAAAGTCCATGGCATAGGGAGGGGTGATGGGGGCGCAGGTCCGGGGTGGGGGCTATAGAAGTCCATGGCATAGGGAGGGGGATGGGGGCAGATCTAGGGTGGGGGGCTATAGAAGTCCATGGCATAGGGACGGGGTATGGGGGCAGATCCGGGGTGGGGGCTATAGAAGTCCATGGCATAGGGAGGGGGGATGGGAGCAGATCTAGGGTGGGGAATATAGAAGTCCATGGCATAGGGAGGGGGGATGGGGGCAGATCCGGGGTGGGGGCTATAGAAGTCCATGACATAGGGAGGGGGGATGGGGCAGATCCGGGGTGGGGGCTGTAGAAGTCCATGGCATATCATAGTTCTCTTTCTCGCAGTCTATGACATTCGCTCACATACCGCGCTGCTATCTCCGCTGCTCTCTCTTCTTCCCCCAGCAAGATATATGTTTTCTCTTACTCCTTCATGGTGATGAAATCCGGGAAGAGATGTGAGAGTCTCCTGAAGTGAGTGTCCCTCACTGCTGAGTATTTGGAGCAGTGTAGCAGGAAGTGGGTTTCGTCCTCTATGGCCTCCTGGTCAAAGTGTTGGCATAGTCTTTCCTCCCTGGGCTTGTAGCTCTGCCTGTGTCGGCCAGATTCGATGGCCCGACTGTGGGCACTGAGTCTATACCGGCTCAGGATCTTGCGGTCTCTGGGGTCCGGGAGTTTCTCCAGGTATGGGGCCAGACTGTAGTCTCTCTGTAGACTCCGGTACATGGTCAGTTTCTGGGAGCTGATGATGTCGTTCTTCCAGTCACTGACATACCTCTCCTGGCCTTCGTCGACCATCTTCCTGATTTCGGCTTTTGTCAGGTTGTTGTGATTGGTGTTCTGGTCAGGTTGGGTTTGGGTGAGCTGTTCCGAGGGTCCTAGTTTTTCTGTTTCACCTACGTGTGTCAGGGCTCTATGGTGATGGGAGCTTGGATTGCTCCTATGTAGGTGAGCCCGGAATGACAGTGCCGTCTTTAGAACCGTTAGGTGTAGAGGGAATCTGCCCAGCTCGGCCCGGCAGGCACTGTTGGAGGTGCTCCGATGGACTTGGAGAAGGTGCTTGCAGAATTCCAGGTGGAATATTTCTGTTGGGCTGGAATCCCACCTTGACCAGTTTGGGTAGGTGTGAGGACCCCAGACTTCACTGCCATACAGGAGGATTGGGGCGATGACAGAGTCGAAGATTTTTAACCAGACCCTCACTGGTGGTTTCAGATGGTAGAGTTTCCTTCGGATGCCATAGAAGGTTTTACATGCCTTGTCTTTCAGGGTCTCTATGGCTTGTTTGAAGCTTCCTGACCGGTGAATCTCTAGGCCCAGGTAGGTATATTTGTCTGTTCCTGTAAGGGCGCAGTTGTTGAGGACAAATGAAGGGTGCTGGTCTAATTTTCTCTTTCTCCTCTGGAACACCATGATGTTGGTTTTCTTTAGGTTGACCGGTAGTGCCCAGGTGGAGCTGAATTTCTCTTAAGATTTTCAGGTTGTCTTGGAGGCCTTTCTCGGTTGGTGACAGAAGCAGCAGGTCATCTGCATATAGCAGGAATTTCACCTGGGTGTCGTGGAGGGTGGGACCTGGTGCTGTGGAAGATTCCAGAGCGGTAGCCAGCTCGTTAATGTAAATGTTGAAGAGCGTTGGACTTAGGCTGCAGCCTTGTCTGACTCCACGGCTCTGCTGGAAATAAGCCGTTCTTTTACCGTTCACACTCACACTGCAGAGGTTCTCGGTGTAGGAGCTTTTGATAACATCGTAGGTCTTTCCTCCTATTCAGCTCTCCAGCAGTTTCAGGAATAAGCCCGTGCGCCACACCGAATCGAAGGCCTTTTTAAAGTCCACGAAACAGGCGTATATCTTCCCATTCTTTGTATTGTGGACGTGTCTCTGAATGAGGCTGTGCAGGGTATAGATGTGGTCAGTGGTGCGGTGGTTTGGCATGAACCCTGCTTGGCTCTTGCTGAGGACGTTATGTTCGGTGAGGAAACTGAGGATCCTCTTGTTCAGGATGCTGTTGAACAGTTGCCCCAGGTTGCTGCTGACACATATGCCTCTGTAGTTGGCTGGGTCATACCTGTCCCCATTCTTGTGGATGGGTGTGATGAGGCCTTGGTTCCAGGTACGAGGGAAGTAGCCGGCACTTAGCACAATATTGAAGAGTTTAAACCATTGCAGCCTGTATTTCTGGTGGGCTGTACTTCAGCATTTCTGGTAGGATTCCATCCAGGCCACCGGCTTTTCTACATCTTATGGAAGAGATTCTCTCTGCTACTTCCTGTAATGTAATAGGTGTATCCACTGGGTTTTGGAAATTTTTTACTTTTTCCTCCATTGCTTTTAGTTTTGCCATTATGTTTTCCTGTTCTTGGTTTAGTTCTTCCTTTGGGATGTCTTTATAGAGGTCTCTGAAGTACTGGAGCCAGATGTTGCCATTTTGGATATGGATGTTGTTTTTCTTGTCTTTTGTGCCCATGTGGTTCCATAGTTCCCAGAAGGAATTGTCTTGAAGAGCATCTTGGAGTTGGTTAAGCTTGGTAGAGATGTAACTCTGCTTCTTCCTCCTGAGGATGGTTTTGTACTGCCTTTGTATGGTTTCATAGGCTTCCCTCAGACCAGGGTGGTTGGGGTCTCTATGTTTCTTGTTTGAGGCTGTTCTCAGGGTCTTCCGTACGGCTTTACATTCTCTGTCAAACCAACCATTGATCTGTTTTTCTTTTGGTCTCTTGTAGTCGACTTTTTTAAGGTCGGACAGTCTGGCCATTGCAATATATTGTTGAGGTCTTTTGTAGCTTGACTCACTCCCTTTGGGTTAGGCTGGTACTCGTGGTTGTAGAAGTGGTGGAGCATCCGCTGTATTTCAGGTCTGCTGAGAGCCTCTTTATACTTTAATGCCGACGTTTTGGACCATTTATAGGATGGAGGCCGGTTGAAGAGGCCGCTATGCTGTGGCTTTTGAGTGGATGGTTTCTCTGTAGATTTCAAGTACAGAAGAAGTTGGCTGTGGTCTGACAGGTGCGTTTGTGGGGTGACTATGAAGGCGCTGATATTTGCCCGGTTCATGTCTGTAATGGCATAATCTACTACACTCCTCCCTACATGGAAGTTTAGTGTACACCTCCCTAAAGAGTCTCCTTTGGTACGTCCATTAAGAATATGAAGTCCTAAACTTCTACATACGTTCAGGAGCTTTTTACCACTTTTGTTGACTGTACTGTCATAGCTGTTTCTCTCTGTGTGTACTGAGTCTTGGCCGTCATTCTCTGCTCCAAATATGTAGATGTTCCCATCCGTGGTCAGGAAGTCGTTTTCTCTCCCTGTTCTTGCATTGAGGTCCCCAAAGATGAGAACTTTGTCAGGTCCCATCACCAGATCACACACAGAGCCAGCAGCTTTAGTTTTAGCCAAAAGATTTCTTAAGCCACCACCATAACACGGTCGACTCTTTTGGTCTGGCCCTACTCTGCTCTAATATTAAACATTTCTTAAAATATCCAATACTCTTTATTCAGACCCACAAGGCCACAGCATGTGGATCTGAATAAAATCAATTTCTTCACTTGAAATGCATGTGGAGTGCTGTCTTCCTTTTTGTCTTCCAAAACTCTTTTTAGGTATATTTTTATTTATTTTTCTTTAAGGGAATTTGTCACATACAGTTTTTAAAATGACTATTAATACCATATACAAGGGACAAATACCGTCACACCATGACTAGATTATTATTATTATTTATTTTTATAGCGCCATTAATTCCATGGTGCTGTACATGAGAAGGGGTTACATACAAAGTTATAGATATCATTTACATTAGACAAATTTACAATGACAGACTGGTGCAGAGGGGAGAGGACCCTGTCCTTGCGGACTTACATTCTACGGGATAATGGGGAAGAAACAGAAGGTCGGGGGTGCGGCAGCTCTGGTGGTGGTGGCGGCGAGGTGGCAGTTCTGGTGGAGGTGGTGAGGCTGCAGCTCTGGTGGTGGCGGTGAGGCAGCAGTTCTGGTGGTGGCAGTGAGGCGGCAGCTCTGGTGGTGGTGGCGAGGCGGCAGCTCGGGTGGTGGTGGCGAGGCGGCAGCTCGGGTGATGGTGGTGAGGCGACAGCTAGGGTGGTGGTGAGGCAGAAGCTCGAGTGGTGGCGAGGTGGCAGAATAGTTATTGCAGGCTTTAGGCTTTCCTGAAGAAATGGGTTTTCAGGTTCCGTTTGAAGGATCCAAGGGTGGTGGATAATCGTACATGTTGAGGAGTGGAATTCCAGAGAATGGGGGATATTCGGCAGAAATCTTGAAGGCGGTTGTGTGAGGAACGAATAAGTGTGGAGGATAGTAGGAGGTCTTGGGAGGACCGGAGATTACGTGAAGGAAGATATTGGAGATTAGTTCAGAGATATAGGGAGAGGACAGGTTGTGGATGGCTTTGTAGGTCAGTGTTAGTAGTTTGAACTGGATTTGTTGGGAAATTGGGAGCCAGTGGAGGGATTTGCAGAGGGGAGAAGCAGGAGAGGAGAGAGGTGGATTAGTCGGGAAGCAGAGTTGAGGTCAGACTGAAGTGGTGCAAGAGAGTTGGCGGGGAGGCCACAGAGGAGGGTGTGGCAGTAATCAAGGCGGGAGATGATGAGGGCATGCACAAGAGTTTTAGTAGATTGAGGGCTGAGGAAGGGACGGATTCTGGAAATATTTTTGAGTTGGAGGTGGCAGGAGGTGGCAAGAGTTTGGACGTGTGGTTTGAAGGACAGGACAGAGTCGAGAGTTACTCAGAGACAGCGTATTTCAGGCGCGGGAGAGAGCGTGATGCCCTTTACCATAATAGATAGGAAAGATATGTGAGATAGAGGAAAGATGATGAGTTTGGTTTTGTCTACATTGAGCTTTAGGAAGCGAGAGGTCAAGAAGGAGGATATGGCTGATAGACACTCCGGGATTCTGGACAGCAGAGAGGTGACATCTGGGCCAGAGAGGTAGATCTGAGTGTCGTCCGCATAAAGGTGGTACTGGAAGCCATGGGACTTTATGAGTTGTCCTAGGCCAAGGGTATAGATGGAAAAAAGTAAGGGCCCCAGTACAGAGCCTTGAAGGACTCCAACAGAGAGAGGGCGGGATGAGGAGGTAGTGTGGGAGTGGGAAACGCTAAATGTGCAGTCAAAAGGTAAGAGGCGATCCAGGACAGGGCAAGGTCTTTAATGCCAAGGGAAGAAAGAATCTGTAGCAATAGGCAGTGGTCGACTGTGTCGAAGGCAGAGGACAGGTCGAGGAGGAGGAGGATGGAGAACTGTCTGTTAGCTTTGGCTGTAAGAAAGTCATTAGTAATTTTGGTCAGGGCAGTTTCGGTGGAGTGGTGGGGGCTGAAGCCAGACTGGAGGTTGTCAAGGAGAAAATTAGATGAGAGGTGGGAGGAAAGTTGAGCATGGACATGCTGCTCAAGGAGTTTGGAAGCAAACGGGAGCAGTGATATGGGGCGATAGCTGGGCATAGCAGTTGGGTCAAGGTTTGTTTTTTTGAGGATGGGTGTGATGGTGGCATGTTTGAAGGCAGAGGGGAAGGTACCAGAAGATAGCAATAGGTTGAAGAGATGGGTAGGGCTGGAATGAGCGTGTTAGTGAGGTTGGGGAGCAGGTGGGAAGGGATGGGGTCAAGTGCACAGGTGGTGAGGTGTGATTTGGAAAGGAGATGAGTAAGCTCTCCTTCAGTGATGTTGGATAGGGAGGTTTAAGGGAAGGGCAGAGGTCTAGTATATGGACTGGTTGGGGTGGTGAACAGAAAAGATTTGCTTTGTTTGGTCGATCTTATTTTTGACGTAGGAGGCAAAGTCCTCGGCAGAGATGAGGGAAGTTGGAGGTGGCAGTGGTGGGCGGAGGAGAGAGTTGAATGTGCTGAACAGTTGTTTTGGGTTGTAGAATAATGAAGATGCAAGGTTTGTGAAATAGGTCTGTTTAGCAGAGGTGAGGGCTATTTTGAAGGCAAGTGTAGCTTGTTTGAAAGCAGTGAAGTCATCTGGCAGTCGTGTTTTCTTCCAACGCCGCTCAGCGACCCTGGATGATTGTCAAAGTTTTTTTGTGAGATTGTTGTGCCAGGGTTGCCTATTGATTCGTCGCACTTTGCCATGTGTGAGAGGGGTGACTGAGTCTATGGCTGATGTGAGGGTGGTGTTATAGAAAGCGGTGGCGTTGTCCGTGTCGTGGACTGAAGATATGGAGGACAGAGGTAGAAAAGAATCTGAGAGTCTGTGAATGTCTAGGTGTGCGAGGTTTCTGCGAGGATGTGCTAGTGGCTGGACATGGGGGGCAGGTGAGGAGGACAGGGATGAGAAGGTGAGTAGGTGGTGGTCAGATAGGTGGAGGGGAGAGGTTGTGAGATTAGGTAGGGAGCAGAGGAGGGCGAAGATGAGGTCTAGTGTATGTACATCTGTGTAGGTGGCTGAGATTAGATAGGGAACAGAGGCGGGTGAAGATGAGGACTAGTATATGTCCGTCTGTGTGGGTGGCTGTGGAGGACCACTGAGTAAGTCCAAAGGATGAAGTAAGTGACAGGTGTTTGGAGGTTGCTGGCTGGCGGGTGTCAGTAGGGATATTAAAGTCACCCATGATGATGGTGGGGATGTCAGCAGAGAGAAAGTGAAGAAGCCAGGTGGAGGATCACATATTACTACCACATAATGACTGAATAATACCACAGAAAAGAAACAAATGCCGTCACATGACCAGACCACCTATTACCACCACATAGTACCACATACAAGGGACAAATACCACCACATCATGACCAGATCACATATTACCACCACATTGTAACTGAATACTACAATACTGATAATTAATATAAAAAATAATACTAAGTGCCATTATATGCAGGAGCTCTGTATATACTGTCAGTGTACAGGTTTTACAGTGATCACCAGTGACATTATACACAGGAGCTCTGTATATGGTGTCGGTGTACAGGTAATACAGTGATCACCAGTGACATTATACACAGGAGCTCCGTATATGGTGTCGGTGTACAGGTAATACAGTGATCACCAGTGACAATAAAAATACAGGAGCTCTATATTTAGTGTCAGTGCACAGGTAATACAGTGATTACCAGTGACATTATACACAGGAGCTCTGTATATACAGTCAGTGGAGAGGTAATACAGTGATCACCAGTGGCATTATACACAGGAGCTCTGTATATAGTGTCAGTGTACAGGCAATAGTGATCACCGGTGACATTATACACAGGAGCTCTGTATATAGTGTCAGTGGAGAGGTAATACAGTGATTACGTGTGACTTTATACAAAGGAGCTCTGTATATAGTGTCAGTGTACAGGTAATACAGTGATCACCAGTGACATTATACACAGGACCTCTGTATATAGTGTATAGTGTACAGCTAAAACAGTGATCACCAGTGATATTATACACAGGAGCTCTGTGTATAATGTCAGTGTACAGGAAATACAGTGATAACCAGCGACATTATACACAAAAGCTCCGTATATAGTGTCAGTGTACAGGTAATACAGTGATTACCGGTGACATTATACACAGGATCTCTGTATATAGTGTCAGTGTACTGTTGTGAATGGGTTTGAGATGAGTTCTGAGCAGAGGCTCCCTCTGGTGGTTACAAGCGGTACTAGTGAAGATTGTGAGGACTGGGAATCAGGTGTTACTGACTGGTCTTATATAAGGGAGTCATTTTCCCATCAGGGTTGCCGGTGATCAATTGTTCTGGTCTGTATCCTTCATTCCAGTTTCCCTTGTAGCCTGCTGTGTCGTGTCTGCATCTCCTGCTACCAGATAAGAATTTTTCTTCTTTTGTGTTGTTGCTATATTTTTGCATTTTTTCCTGCACTTCTTTGGGGGCCTTCTGGGTCCCCTCCGGGGGCTTCTGCCTTCTCAGTTTAGTTCAGCCACTGAGTTTTGTTCTTTTGCTTTTTCCAGTTTTTTCAGTGGCTGCTGTTTTGATTTTGTTACACCAGAGAGCTAATTTAGGTGGTAGAGGTCGTGTGATCTCAGGTGATTTTGAAATTAGTAGAGTTGGTGTTTTTCAGGGTTTTCTGGGATTGCAGTAAGTACCCTTCCTGTCCTTTTCTATTTAGATAGTTTGGGCCCCAGCGTTTGCTCATTCTATTTTCTTTCTGTGTCAGTATTTCCTCTTGTCTAACCGCCATTACATGTTTGGGGGCTTTCTGTTATCTTTGGGGATCTGCTCCGGGGCAGATAGCTTTCCTATTTCTGTCTTTAGGTGTAGTTAGTTTCTCAGGCTGTGACGAGGCGTATAGGACCAACGTAGGAACGCTCCACGGCTGCCTCTAGTTGTGGTGGTTAGTCAGGGTACTGCAATCCCATAGATTCCAACTGCTCTGGTGTATTGCCTTTTTTACCTGCACTCCTCAGCTACCGAAACATAACAGTATCACCGGCCTAAAAATTGAAAATTGTATGGTACTCACAGAAGGGAAAAAATATTGTGATAGAAAAAAGGTTGTCAGAGTTGTCAGAGATATTTTTCTGTTTGTTGCATTTTTTTTTTCCCTCTGTATCTCTGGGTGCTGGGGAGGATCTTTTCTCCCAATGGAGTTTGCACAGTTGTCTGTCCGTGTGGATCAGCTTGCCACTGAGGTTCAGAGTATTGCTGCATATCTTGCTAGGTTGCCTGTTGTGGAACCTAGGATTCCCATGCCAGATTTGTTTTTAGGGTATCGAGCTAAGTTTCAGAATTTCAAAAATAATTGTAAATTGTTTTTTGCCTTAAAATCAAAGTCCTCAGGAAACGCAGCGCAGCAGGTTCAAATTATCATCTCTCTCCTGCGCGGCGATCCTCAGGATTGGGCTTTTTCCCTGATACCCGGGGATCCTGTTTTGAGTGATGTTGATGCGTTTTTTCAGGCTTTGGGGTTATTGTACGATGAGCCTAATGTCACTGATCAAGCTGAAAAAGCCTTGTTGGCATTAAATCAGGGGCTTGATGACGCTGAGTTATACTGTCAGAGATTCCGTAGGTGGGCAGTCCTGACCAAGTGGAATGACGACGCTTTGGCGACCCTTTTCCGGAAGGGTCTGTCGGATAATGTAAAGGATGTTATGGTGGGATTCCCTGTCCCCTCTGGTCTCAATGATTCTATGTCATTAGCGATTCAAATTGACAGACGTTTGCGTGAGCGGAGAAGTATGCGTGGAGTGGTGTTGCCTTGTGAGTCAGCTGCTGAGCCCATGCAGTGTGATGGAGTGGTGTCTGGGGCACAGCGTCATGAGTTTCGAAAGCGCAATGGGTTATGTTTCTACTGTGGTGATGCCTCTCATGCTATTTCAGTCTGCCCTAAGCGGGGAAGACGTTTTGCACGCTCAGTTGTCTTGGGTAGTGTTCAGACTAAGTTTTTATTAACTGTCACTCTGATATGCTCTCTGTCCTCATTTTCTGCTCAGGCTTTCGTTGATTCTGGAGCAGCTATTAACCTGATGGATTATGATTTTGCTAAACGTTGTGGGTTTCCCTTGATACCCCTACAGAAGTCTATTCCCCTACTGGGGATCGATTCTACCCCTTTGGCTGAGAATAAACCCCAGTTTTCTACTCAGGTGATAATGAGGGTTGAACCTGATCACCAGGAGTGCTGCAAATTTTTGGTTCTGTATAATCTGCATGACATTATCGTGCTGGGTTTCCCTTGGTTACAGTCTCATAATCCTGTTTTGGATTGGAAATCTGTGTCTGTAACCAGTTGGGGCTGCCAATGTGTTAATACCAACACTCCTGTTTTTTCTGCCTCCCCCCAAGCTCAGGATGTTCCTGACTTTTTGTTTGATTTTTCTGATGTGTTTAGCGAAAGTAAATCTGCATCCTTACCTCCCCATAGGAGCTATGACTGCGCTATTGAATTAGTGCCGGGTAGTAAATTCCCTAAAGGTCGCCTTTTTAACTTGTCTGTACCTGAACATGACGCTATGCGGTCTTATATCAAGGAATCATTGGAGAAGGGTCATATCAGACCATCCTCTTCACCCTTAGGTGCCGGTTTTTTCTTTGTGGCCAAAAAAGATGGTTCATTAAGGCCGTGTATTGATTATCGTCTCTTGAACAATATTACTGTGAAATATCAATACCCGTTACCCTTGATTTCTGACCTGTTTTCCAGGGTGAAAAAACGCTACTTGGTTTACCAAGCTTGACCTCAGGGGGGCGTATAACCTTATTCGCATTAAGCACGGGGATGAATGGAAGACGGCATTCAATACCCCTGAAGGGCATTTTGAGTATCTAGTGATGCCCTTTGGGCTCACTAATGCCCCTTCCGTCTTCCAGTCCTTCATGAATGACATTTTCAGGGATTTTGTGGACAAATTTCTGATTGTTTATTTGGATGATATCTTGATTTTTTTCTAATGACTGGGACTCTCATGTGAAACATGTTCGGACTGTGTTCCAGATTTTGAGGGATAATGCTCTGTATGTGAAGGGATCAAAGTGTCTTTTTGGAGTACAGAAGATCTCATTTCTGGGATTCATTTTGTCCCCATCTGTTATTGAAATGGACCCGGTCAAGGTTCAGGCCATCTGTGATTGGGTCCAACCTACTTCATTAAAGGCTCTTCAGAGATTTTTGGGTTTTGCCAATTTTTATCGTAAATTTATTGGTAATTTCTCGGTTATTGTTAAACCATTAACTGATTTGACCAGAAAGGGTTCTGATGTGGTGAATTGGCCTCCTGAGGCAGTCTCTGCATTTCAGGAACTTAAGCAGAGATTCACTTCTGCTCCTGTTCTACGGTAGCCTGATGTTTCTCTGCCATTTCAGGTGGAGGTTGATGCCTCTGAAATTGGGGCAGGTGCCGTTTTGTCCCAAAAAGATCCAGAGACCTCTAAAAGTAACCCTTGTGCCTTTTTCTCTCAAAAATTTTCTCCTACTGAACATAATTATGACGTGGGTAATCGGGAGTTATTGGCCATGAAGTGGGCTTTTGAAAGTGGAGACATTGGCTGGAGGGAGCCAAACATCAGGTGGTGGTCCTTACGGACCATAAGAATCTGGTCTATCTGGAATCTGCCAAGCGACTCAATCCTAGACAGGCCAGGTGGGCCTTGTTTTTCACACGTTTTAATTTTGTGGTTTCCTTTCTTCCTGTCACTAAGAATGTTAAGGCGGATGCCCTCTCGAGGAGTTTCCTTGTGGACTCTCCTGAGTTATCTGATCCTTCTGTTATTTTGAAAGAGGGTGTAGTTCTTTCCGCCATCTCGCCCAATTTGAGACTTGCTCTGGAGGGGTGTCAGGAGGATAGGCACGAGCGCTGCCCTGTTGGAAAATTGTTTGTCCCGGACCAATGGAAAAAGAGTGTGATGTCTGAGATTCATTGTTCCGCATTGGCTGGGCATCCCGGAATTTTTGGTACCAGAGACTTGGTTAGTCGGTCCTTTTGGTGGCCTACCTTGTCTCGCGATGTCAGGGAATTTGTGCAGTCCTGCGGGACTTGCTCTCGCTCCAAGCCTTGCTCTCGCTCTAGTGGTTTGTTGATGCCATTGCCTGTGCCCAAGAGACCATGGACCCATATCTCTATGGATTTCATTTCCGATCTTCCTGTTTCTCAGAGAATGACCACCATCTGGGTAATTTGTGATAGGTTTTCCAAAATGATACATCTTGTGCCATTACCTAAGTTGCCTTCCTCCTCTGAATTGGTGCCGTTGTTTCTTCAGCACGTGGTTCGTTTACACGGCATTCCTGAGAACATTGTGTCTGACAGAGGAGTCCAGTTTGTTTCCAGATTTTGGAGGACTTTTTGTTCTAAACTGGGTGTTCAATTGTCTTTCTCCTCGGCATTTCATCCTCAGACCAATGGTCAAACTGAGAGAACAAACCAGACATTAGAGACTTATCTAAGATGCTTTGTGTCTGTTGATCAGGATGACTGGGTCTCTTTTTTGCCTTTGGCTGAGTTTGCTCTTAATAATAGGGCTAGCTCTGCCACTTTGATGTCTCCGTTTTTCTGTAATTCTGGTTTTCACCCTCGATTTTCTTCAGGACAGACGGAAGCTTCTGTCTGTCCAGGTGTTGACTCTGTTGTTGAGCGTA
>JARQOD010007424.1:0-39273 GCA_033576555.1 Oophaga sylvatica | reverse complement strand
AGCATTTAACATAATGTGCATGCTGTGCATTTAAGAACGGGGAAGCACAAGCATGCACAGACTAGGAGGTGACAGAGATGCAGGAGAATGCTGGCGTCCTCGCCGCAGGGCTGGGATGATGATTAAACTGGCATCCCTGCATGGAGGGGAAGTGGACACCATGCAGGGGTGCCAGCATCAGTGTTACAGAATGACTGCAGACTCATCACAAACTTAGACAACCCCTTTAATGCTCCTAACTAGGGTTGAGCGATACTTTCCGATATCCAAAAGTATCGGAATCGGAATGGTATCGCCGATACCATGAAAATATCGGCGATACCCGATACCGATACCGGAAGTCCCATGTAAGTCTATGGGAACAAAATATCGGAATTAAAAAAACCCCATTCTTGCCTTGTTGGTTAATTGTACATGAAGGAAAACAACAAAGAGTAATGTACAATGTATTGTGGAAGGTTGAGGAGACATTAAAGGCATAGATGTTTAACCCAATCAAATGGAATAGCATAAATATTTTTTTTTTAAAGATGTTCGGATTGACGAAGAAATTGACAATGTTGTTAACGTTTTTTCTATTTTGGCAAATATGTATATTTCACAACTTCCATGCTCTTCACCTTTTTAACTTTTCACACACTTTCTCCTTCATAATCTTCAGCAGCATCATCTTTTTCATCAAATTATTCTTCATCTTCACCTTCTTTATCTTCTTCTTAAACTTCTTGCTATTCATCTTTTTGTTAACATTGCTCAGATTCTTCTTATTAAACTATTATTCTTATTCATATTGTACTTCATCTTCTTCATCATATTCTGATTTGTGACAGAGAATCCTGTACTTGTAATCTGTCAAAGTATGAATTTTTCATCCTTCCGTTCTTGCTGTCACAAAAGATTTAAATTACAACAGTATTTGTCCGTGTTCAGTTTAGCCTGCAGCAGCAGGCATTTTCCAGGGGCACCACGAGGAGGAACGGACTCACCCCCATACACTGCTTAGTCTTCTTCTGCTTATAATTTAGAGCATATATTTTGCTCTTCATTTTGGTCTTATACTTCATGTTCTTCTGCTTTTTGATCTTCTGCTTATTGTTCTTAAGTCTCTTGTTCTGTATCTTGTAGTTTGTCTTAACCTTCTTAGTCCTGTTTGGTAATCTTTTATTTTTCTTTGTGATGGTGTTTAGGCTGGTTGGCTTGATGCTCGTCGTCCTTGTGGTCGTCATCTTCTTCGGGGTGGTCATCAGGGTCGTCGTCTTCATTGTTGGAGATCCAGAGTGATTACCCAAAAAAGCATTGAAAAAATCTTCAATTTGTAAATGTAGCAGAAGGTACAAGAGTCAATGCAAGTAACGAGGACCAGCTGACTGTGCTGGAACCCGGAGGGGCAGCAGAAGGAAAAGAGCCAATGGCACAACTGAGGACCAGCTGACGTTACTGGGACACGGTTACTAAGCAGGAGGTACCTGTGCTCCAAAGCAATACCAAGGACCAGCAGACGTTGCTGGAACTCGGATACCGAGATGGAGGCACCTAGGCCAAAGGCACTTCGGAGAACCAGCTGACGGTACTGGAACCCGGACGGGTAGCAGAAGGTACAAGAGCCAATGCAAGTAACGAGGACCAGCTGACTGTGCTGGAACCCGGAGGGGCAGCAGAAGGAAAAGAGCCAATGGCACAACCGAGGACCAGCTGACGTTACTGGGACACGGTTACTAAGCAGGAGGTACCTGTGCTCCAAAGCACTACCAAGGACCAGCAGACGTTGCTGGAACTCGGATACCGAGATGGAGGCACCTAGGCCAAAGGCACTGCGGAGAACCAGCTGACGGTACTGGAACCCGGACGGGTAGCAGAAGGTACAAGAGCCAATGCAAGTAACGAGGACCAGCTGACTGTGCTGGAACCCGGAGGGGCAGCAGAAGGAAAAGAGCCAATGGCACAACCGAGGACCAGCTGACGTTACTGGGACACGGTTACTAAGCAGGAGGTACCTGTGCTCCAAAGCACTACCAAGGACCAGCAGACGTTGCTGGAACTCGGATACCGAGATGGAGGCACCTAGGCCAAAGGCACTGCGGAGAACCAGCTGACGGTACTGGAACCCGGACGGGTAGCAGAAGGTACAAGAGCCAATGCAAGTAACGAGGATCAGCTGACTGTGCTGGAACCCGGAGGGGCAGCAGAAGGAAAAGAGCCAATGGCACAACCGAGGACCAGCTGACGTTACTGGGACACGGTTACTAAGCAGGAGGTACCTGTGCTCCAAAGCACTACCAAGGACCAGCAGACGTTGCTGGAACTCGGATACCGAGATGGAGGCACCTAGGCCAAAGGCACTGCGGAGAACCAGCTGACGGTACTGGAACCCGGACGGGTAGCAGAAGGTACCCATGGAAATTTAAGATGACAGGCCGCGAGCCGGCCGCAGTTACCGAATCCCACAGTACTACAGTGGGTGATTGTCCTATTGTCACAACGGAAACAGCCTTTATTTGCATATCCCGCAGCACACATAGGAAGCACCTAAACTCCAAGCACCATAGAGTCGGCTAACCCGACCGCAACACGACAGGACAACTTATTGGAGGCTAAGTGACGTTTACACTGACAGGAAACAGATGGCGTGCTGTAACCAGTCTGGGCAGGAGTGAGTACCCGTGCCAATGACACTTCCGAGCAACAACTGGCAGTGTTGTAGCCCAGGGATGAGAAGAGAACAGGGTGGAGGCAGCAGGACTTTTTGCCGTTCACACAGCAGGGGAACAGCTGACATTACTGAACCCCAGTAACACAGGAGCAAGTGTTGACTGTGCTAACAGCACTTCCGAGCAACAACTGGCGGTGTTGTAGCCCAAGGATGAGAAGAGAACATGGTGGAGGCAGCAGGACTTTTTGCCGTTATCACAGCAGGGGAACAGCTGACATTACTGAACCCCAGTAACACAGGAGCAAGTGTAGACTGTGCTAACAGCACTTCCGAGCAACAACTGGCGGTGTTGTAGCCCAGGGATGAGAAGAGAACATGGTGGAGGCAGCAGGACTTTTTGCCGTTCACACAGCAGGGGAACAGCTGACATTACTGAACCCCAGTAACACAGGAGCAAGTGTTGACTGTGCTAACAGCACTTCCGAGCAACAACTGGCAGTGTTGTAGCCCAGGGATGAGAAGAGAACAGGGTGGAGGCAGCAGGACTTTTTGCCGTTCACACAGCAGGGGAACAGCTGACATTACTGAACCCCAGTAACACAGGAGCAAGTGTTGACTGTGCTAACAGCACTTCCGAGCAACAACTGGCAGTGTTGTAGCCCAGGGATGAGAAGAGAACAGGGTGGAGGCAGCAGGACTTTTTGCCGTTCACACAGCAGGGGAACAGCTGACATTACTGAACCCCAGTAACACAGGAGCAAGTGTTGACTGTGCTAACAGCACTTCCGAGCAACAACTGGCAGTGTTGTAGCCCAGGGATGAGAAGAGAACAGGGTGGAGGCAGCAGGACTTTTTGCCGTTCACACAGCAGGGGAACAGCTGACATTACTGAACCCCAGTAACACAGGAGCAAGTGTTGACTGTGCTAACAGCACTTCCGAGCAACAACTGGCAGTGTTGTAGCCCAGGGATGAGAAGAGAACAGGGTGGAGGCAGCAGGACTTTTTGCCGTTCACACAGCAGGGGAACAGCTGACATTACTGAACCCCAGTAACACAGGAGCAAGTGTTGACTGTGCTAACAGCACTTCCGAGCAACAACTGGCGTTGTTGTAGCCCAGGGATGAGAAGAGAACAGGTGGAGGTAGCAGGACTTTTTGCCGTTATCACAGCAGGGGAACAGCTGACATTACTGAACCCCAGTAACACAGGAGCAAGTGTTGACTGTGCTAACAGCACTTCCGAGCAACAACTGGCAGTGTTGTAGCCCAGGGATGAGAAGAGAACAGGGTGGAGGCAGCAGGACTTTTTGCCGTTCACACAGCAGGGGAACAGCTGACATTACTGAACCCCAGTAACACAGGAGCAAGTGTTGACTGTGCTAACAGCACTTCCGAGCAACAACTGGCAGTGTTGTAGCCCAGGGATGAGAAGAGAACAGGGTGGAGGCAGCAGGACTTTTTGCCGTTCACACAGCAGGGGAACAGCTGACATTACTGAACCCCAGTAACACAGGAGCAAGTGTTGACTGTGCTAAAGCACTTCCGAGCAACAACTGGCTGTTGTAGCCCAGGGATGAGAAGAGAACAGGTGGAGCAGCAGGACTTTTTGCGTTACACAGCAGGGGAACAGCTGACATACTGAACCCAGTAACACAGGAGCAAGTGTGACTGTGCTAACAGCACTTCGAGCAACAACTGGCAGTGTTGTAGCCCGGATGAGAAGAGAACAGTGGAGCAGCAGGACTTTTTGCCGTTACACAGCAGGGAACAGCTGACATTACTGAACCCCATAACACAGGACAAGTGTACTGTGCTAACAGCACTTCCGAGCAACAACTGGCGGTGTTGTAGCCAGGGATGAGAAGAGAACAGGTGGAGGCAGCAGGACTTTTTGCGTTACACAGAGGGGAACAGCTGACATTACTGAACCCAGTAACACAGGAGCAAGTGTTGACTGTGCTAACAGCACTTCGAGCAACAACTGGCGTGTTGTAGCCCAGGATGAGAAGAGAAAGGTGGAGGCAGCAGGACTTTTTGCGTTACACAGCAGGGGAACAGCTGACATTACTGAACCCAGTAACACAGGAGCAAGTGTTGACTGTGCTAACAGCACTTCCGAGCAACAACTGCAGTGTTGTAGCCAGGGTGAGAAGAGAACAGGGTGGAGGCAGCAGGACTTTTGCCTTCACACAGCAGGGAACAGCTGACATTATGAACCCGTAACACAGGGCAAGTGTTACTGTGCTAACAGCATTCCGAGCAACAACTGGCGTGTTGTAGCCCAGGGATGAGAAGAGAACAGGTGGAGGCAGCAGGACTTTTGCCGTATCACACAGCAGGGGAACAGCTGACATTACTGAACCCAGTAACACAGGAGCAGTGTGACTGTGCAACAGCACTTCCGAGCAACAACTGGCGGTGTGTAGCCCAGGGATGAGAAGAGAACAGGGTGGAGGCAGCAGGACTTTTTGCCGTTACACAGAGGGAACAGTGACATTACTGAACCCCAGTAACACAGAGCAAGTGTTGACTGTGCTACAGCACTTCGAGCAACAACTGGCGTGTTGTAGCCCAGGGATGAAAGAGAACATGGTGGAGGGAGCAGGACTTTTTGCCGTTACACAGCAGGGGAACAGCTGACATTACTGAACCCAGTAACACAGGAGCAAGTGTTGACTGTGCTAACAGCACTTCCGAGCAACAACTGGCAGTGTTGTAGCCCAGGGATGAGAAGAGAACAGGGGGGAGGCAGCAGGACTTTTTGCCGTACACAGCAGGGGAACAGCTGACATTACTGAACCCAGTAACACAGGAGCAAGTGTTGACTGTGCTAACAGCACTTCCGAGCAACAACTGGCAGGTTGTAGCCCAGGATGAGAAGAGAACAGGGTGAGGCAGCAGGACTTTTTGCCGTTACACAGCAGGGGAACAGCTGACATTACTGACACCCAGTAACACAGGAGCAAGTGTTGACTGTGCTAACAGCACTTCCGAGCAACAACTGGCGTGTTGTAGCCCAGGGATGAGAAGAGAACAGGGTGGAGGCAGCAGGACTTTTTGCCGTTACACAGCAGGGGAACAGCTGACATTACTGAACCCAGTAACACAGGAGCAAGTGTTGACTGTGCTAACAGCACTTCCGAGCAACAACTGGCGTGTTGTAGCCCAGGGATGAGAAGAGAACATGGTGGAGGCAGCAGGACTTTTTGCCGTTACACAGCAGGGGAACAGCTGACATTACTGAACCCCAGTAACACAGAGCAAGTGTTGACTGTGCTAACAGCACTTCGAGCAACAACTGCGTGTTGTAGCCAGGGATGAGAAGAAACAGGTGGAGGCAGCAGGACTTTTTGCTTCACACAGCAGGGGAACAGCTGACATTACTGAACCCCAGTAACACAGGAGCAAGTGTTGACTGTGCTAACAGCATTCCGAGCAACAACTGGCGGTGTTGTAGCCCAGGATGAGAAGAGAACAGTGGAGCAGCAGACTTTTTGCCGTTTCACAGCAGGGGAACAGCTGACATTACTGAACCCCAGTAACACAGGAGCAGTGTGACTGTCTAACAGCACTTCCGAGCAACAACTGGCGTGTTGTAGCCCAGGATGAGAAGAGAACAGGGTGGAGGCAGCAGGACTTTTTGCCGTTACACAGCAGGGGAACAGCTGACATTACTGAACCCAGTAACACAGGAGCAAGTGTTGACTGTGCTAACAGCACTTCCGAGCAACAACTGGCGGTGTTGTAGCCCAGGGATGAGAAGAGAACAGGGTGAGGCAGCAGGACTTTTTGCCGTTCACACAGCAGGGGAACAGCTGACATTACTGAACCCCAGTAACACAGGACAAGTGTTGACTGTGCTAACAGCACTTCGAGCAACAACTGGCGTGTTGTAGCCCAGGATGAGAAGAGAACATGGTGAGGCAGCAGGACTTTTTGCCGTATCACAGCAGGGAACAGCTGACATTACTGACCCAGTAACACAGGAGCAAGTGTTGACTGTGCTAACAGCACTTCCGAGCAACAACTGGCGGTGTTGTAGCCCAGGGATGAGAGAGAACAGGTGAGGCAGCAGGACTTTTTGCGTTACACAGCAGGGAACAGCTGACATTACTGAACCCAGTAACACAGGAGCAAGGTAGACTGTGCTAACAGCACTTCCGAGCAACAATGGCGGTGTTGTAGCCCAGGATGAGAAGAGAACAGGGTGGAGGCAGCAGGACTTTTTGCCGTTACACGCAGGGAACAGTGACATTACTGAACCCAGTAACACAGGAGCAAGTGTTGACTGTGCTAACAGCACTTCCGAGCAACAACTGGCGTGTTGTAGCCCAGGGATGAGAAGAAACAGGTGGAGGCAGCAACTTTTTGCCGTTCACAGACAGGGGAACAGCTGACATTACTGAACCCCAGTAACACAGGAGCAAGTGTTGACTGTGCTAACAGCACTTCCGAGCAACAACTGGCAGTGTTGTAGCCCAGGGATGAGAAGAGAACAGGGTGGAGGCAGCAGGACTTTTTGCCGTTACACAGCAGGGGAACAGCTGACATTACTGAACCCCAGTAACACAGGAGCAAGTGTAGACTGTGCTAACAGCACTTCCGAGCAACAACTGGCGTGTTGTAGCCCAGGATGAGAAGAGAACAGGGTGGAGGCAGCAGGACTTTTTGCCGTTCACACAGCAGGGGAACAGCTGACATTACTGAACCCCAGTAACACAGGAGCAAGTGTTGACTGTGCTAACGCACTTCGAGCAACAACTGGCGGTGTTGTAGCCCAGGGATGAGAAGAGAACAGGTGGAGGCAGCAGGACTTTTTGCCGTTCACACAGCAGGGGAACAGCTGACATTACTGAACCCAGTAACACAGGAGCAAGTGTTGACTGTGCTAACAGCACTTCCGAGCAACAACTGGCGTGTTGTAGCCCAGGGATGAGAAGAGAACAGGTGGAGGCAGCAGGACTTTTGCCGTTACACAGCAGGGGAACAGCTGACATTACTGAACCCCAGTAACACAGGAGCAAGTGTGACTGTGCTAACAGCACTTCCGAGCAACAACTGGCGTGTTGTAGCCCAGGGATGAGAAGAGAACAGGGTGGAGGCAGCAGGACTTTTTGCCGTTACACAGCAGGGAACAGCTGACATTACTGAACCCCAGTAACACAGGAGCAAGTGTAGACTGTGCTAACAGCACTTCCGAGCAACAACTGGCGGTGTTGTAGCCCAGGGATGAGAAGAGAACAGGTGGAGGCAGCAGGACTTTTTGCCGTTACACAGCAGGGGAACAGCTGACATTACTGAACCCCAGTAACACAGGAGCAAGTGTTGACTGTGCTAACAGCACTTCCGATGCAACAACTGGCGTGTTGTAGCCCAGGGATGAGAAGAGAACATGGTGGAGGCAGCAGGACTTTTTGCCGTTCACACAGCAGGGGAACAGCTGACATTACTGAACCCCAGTAACACAGGAGCAAGTGTTGACTGTGCTAACAGCACTTCCGAGCAACAACTGGCAGTGTTGTAGCCCAGGGATGAGAAGAGAACAGGGTGGAGGCAGCAGGACTTTTTACCGTTCACACAGCAGGGGAACAGCTGACATTACTGAACCCCAGTAACACAGGAGCAAGTGTAGACTGTGCTAACAGCACTTCCGAGCAACAACTGGCGTTGTTGTAGCCCAGGGTCAAGGAGGATGTTTAAATACTATGTCAAGTATTTTCCTTGTTACCTGTCAATTAAAAATGTCTATACTCCAAACAAGAGAAATATAAACTTTAGTACCATAAGATGATGATTTAACTTAAAAAAATATATGTAAATTAATAATTTACAAACATAAACGCATACATTAACATGTTGAAAAGCAATGCAAACCACAATTAAAATAGGTTAAATAATCTGCTATACGGTTTAAAATAAAAGCATGCAAGTACACATCAGAATCCATTAATGATGGGTAAGTAACAGTATGTACACCATTTTTATTGTGTAGACAATGAATGGCTGACTTAAAAACATAATCAGCATTACAAGTTTTCTTTGACATTCATAAAACTTTACATTTGGTGAATAATATCACTAAAATTTTTTAAAAAATATCTAAAATTTCCATCATGTAATACTGATAATATGTGCCAATCATTTATATTAACAAAACAAAAATTTAAAAAGTGCATAGTGCAGAGTGAAAACAGATATTTATGCCTGACTGTGGACTTGCAAGCATGACAACGGATAGATAAGGTATATATAGATGAGACTGCATAGCCACAGATGGTGAATGGCGATGTAATACTGTACCTCAATAAAGTGTGCGTTACTACTACATCCTTTTTTTTATGTAGCTTTATAAAAGGTTACGTGCATGTATGGTTGCGCCTTTGTTTGGATGCACAGACTGGCTTCCTGCTGTGACGCGTTGGGTATTGGAGCGTCTGTACGTCTTATGACGCAGACTAACATTCACGGTGCGCATCGTTCATCATCGCAAGCGTACCGACAACACAAAGGCGTTGTCATGACTGCTTTACTCAGTAAACATGCACCTATGATGAAACATACACGCATGTGCCCTATTACATAACAAGCTACAAGAAAAACGAGTGTGAGGTGTGACACAGCTGTTTTGTTAAGGTACAGTATTATATCGACATTGTACAGATGTCGCTATTCAGTCTGATAAATATATATCATTCACGTATTCTATCAGTTGTCGTTCTTTTAGCACCACTTACAGGTATATATTTTGCTATTGTGACTATGCACTATTGACTTTACCAAGGTAATGCATGATTTTTGTTAGCGATTATCATGTTTACATGAAGGACCTTTATGATATGGGCTGTTAACTTTCTAATCAAAAATGTATTTTTTAAAATGACACAAATATAAGTAATGTTGAAGAGGACTATTCCTACATGCATTGTTTGCACAATATTACACGTGTACATCACGTCCCTTAATCAACATTGGATTATTATATTAACTTGTATGCTTTTATTTCAAAGGCAAGAACACTGAAGTATAACCTTCGCACTGCAGCAGTTGTCAAAGTTCAACCCACATTATGCACTTCCAACATTGCAGCATTGGAGTCATCATGATGTGAGTTGGATTTGTCTAAGCTATGGAGTGACAAGGTTGACCATCAGTATCCTATAGCATAAGTAGGATTTTGTGTTTGCATTTGTTTTCGACACGTGCATATCTGTAATAATATGTCACATTTATTTTGTTACAGATTTGTGACAAAGACTAATCATTTTATGGTTTGAAAGTTGACGTTTCAAATGTTTACAGCTTAGAAATCAGGGTGTAGCCTCATATCTATGTGTAGCACTAGACACTTTGAGATGTCAGGTTTTTTTCACCATGATTAGGTAGCTAGCAGTAATTTTTGCCGGACACACAGCAGGGGAACAGCAGGCGTTACTGAACCCCACAAACACATCAGCGATTGTTTTCATCTGTGCATCTAACACTTCTGAGCAGCAACTGGCGCTGTTGAAGCCCAGGGTCAAGGAGGGTGTAGGCAGAGGCCTAGTATGAGACGTTTGAAGTTGAAGTTGTAGTTAGCAGCAGTAATTTTTGCCAGACACACAGCAGGGGAACAGCAGGCGTTACTGAACCCCACAAACACATCAGCGATTGTTTTCATCTGTGCATCTAACACTTCTGAGCAGCAACTGGCGCTGTTGAAGCCCAGGGTCAAGGAGGGTGTAGGCAGAGGCCTAGTATGAGACGTTTGAAGTTGAAGTTGTAGTTAGCAGCAGTAATTTTTGCCAGACACACAGCAGGGGAACAGCAGGCGTTACTGAACCCCACAAACACATCAACGATTGTTTTCATCTGTGCATCTAACACTTCTGAGCAGCAACTGGCGCTGTTGAAGCCCAGGGTCAAGGAGGGTGTAGGCAGAGGCCTAGTATGAGACGTTTGAAGTTGAAGTTGTAGTTAGCAGCAGTAATTTTTGCCAGACACACAGCAGGGGAACAGCAGGCGTTACTGAACCCCACAAACACATCAGCGATTGTTTTCATCTGTGCATCTAACACTTCTGAGCAGCAACTGGCGCTGTTGAAGCCCAGGGTCAAGGAGGGTGTAGGCAGAGGCCTAGTATGAGACGTTTTAAGTTGAAGTTGTAGTTAGCAGCAGTAATTTTTGCCAGACACACAGCAGGGAACAGCAGGCGTTACTGAACCCCACAAACACATCAGCGATTGTTTTCATCTGTGCATCTAACACTTCTGAGCAGCAACTGGCGCTGTTGAAGCCCAGGGTCAAGGAGGGTGTAGGCAGAGGCCTAGTATGAGACGTTTGAAGTTGAAGTTGTAGTTAGCAGCAGTAATTTTTGCCAGACACACAGCAGGGGAACAGCAGGCGTTACTGAACCCCACAAACACATCAGCGATTGTTTTCATCTGTGCATCTAACACTTCTGAGCAGCAACTGGCGCTGTTGAAGCCCAGGGTCAAGGAGGGTGTAGGCACAAAATATTGAGTTATTGCCTTGTTACGTGGCCATTGCAAATGTATGTACTTCAAACAAGAATAAATGAAGTTTTACTAGGACAATAAAATGATGAATTTCAATTCCAAGAATAGAAAAATATTTATACTTGAGAGTCCTCTGTGGTTGATACCGTTTAATGGCTAACTGAAAATATGGTAACAAATTCAAAGCTTTCGAGACTACTCAGGTCTCTTCATCAGGCTAAGACTAAAAAAAAAAAGGAAGAATCACATATTTCTACACACAACAGGACACAGGAATAGGTAAGACAAGTGAGGGAGGGACAAGTGAGGGGAGACCGGCCAAAAAATGAGAACAAGGATGAATTATCAGCGCCACACGATAAGACAAAAAATAATGGATTTACCTGTGGCAAAACACTTTTGTATGCCCGGTCATAGCATGATGGATATGGAATTACTGGTATTAAAATATAACTTCAAATATGACAAAGATACAAAGGTTTCAGAATATAAGCTCATCATGACCTTTGACACTGTTAGTGATGGAATGAATAGATCACACGGATTTATGTCATTCTATATCAATTAAGGAATCTGCGTCTCTGCCCTTCCAGGGGCATGAAAACACAAAACAAGACCCCAATCAGAGGGCAATAAAACTTTCTATCGTTATCTAGGAACTGTTCCAATATTTATGTTCATCCCTCTGTGAAAATGACAGTTCTGCTACACGTCACTTACTTGTCTTACCTATTGCACTATTCCTGTGTCCTGTTGTGTATAGAAATATGTGATGCTTCATTTTTTGGTTTAGTCTTTGCCTGATGAAGAGACGTGAGTAGCCTCGAAAGCTTGCAATTTGTTACCATCTTTTCAGTTATCCATTCAAAGGTATCAACCACTGCGGACTCTCAAGTCTAAATATTTATCTATCTACTGGCTAACACGGTACAAAGATACACATGTTTCCTAACTTCAAGAATAAAAATAAAGACACTGCAAATATAAACGCATATATGCACATGCCAACAAGAAATGGAACAACACACCACCCAAAAAATTGGTTACAAAATATAGTGTTGTAAATTTAACAATAAAAGTCCATTTTTGTATTTATGAATAATGCTTAAGGAACGCTATGTTAAACCATAACATAGTGAAGACAATGGATTTTGTATAAGTCACTTATCATCATCATCATTGCAATTTAGATGTGACAGTCACAGACATTTCAATTATTTAAGTTAATAAAATAGTTACTTTGTACACCATGTATGACATGTCCAGCATGGACTCATCAATGTGATGACACAATAATGTACGATAAAAAATAACCATTTAAAAAAACATAATGCATTGTCACAATTTAAGTGTGTGCCTGCAAGTGTAGGTGAAACAAAGGCTACGGATAGCAAAGGTATATTCTATGTCTGTATCAGACAGTGGACAGCCTCTGATGGGTAATGGCGATGTTATACTGTACGTCAATAAAGTCTGCGGCTGCAATCATGCATTTTTTGCTTGTACAGTGTTGAAGAGGGTAAAAGCATGTCTGGTTGCGCAAGGCTTTATCCGTCAACACTACCTTCCTACTGTCACACGTAGGGTAGGGTAGCGTGTGTCAATTAGATGACTGTATAAAATGTGACGTTACGCAGCGTTATTGCGCCCTAGGGACGCCAAAAATACGACAGCAGTAATCATTTACTGTCTAATACTCCACCTATGACCAACCAAAAAAGACCGTTCCCTCTTTAACAATCTACAAGACTAACAAGCATAATGGTTGACGCTGACTTTATTGAGGTACAGTATTACATCAACATTGTCCATGAGTAACTATGCACTGTGATACCTATATACCATTATTAATTTATATCTGTTGTGGTTGTTTCAACAGCACTTGCAGGTATAACTAGTACTACCTACTGTCAGTATGCATGATGCACTATCTAGATGTAATAATTTATTATTGCACATTATTACCAGGTTTAGATGCTGGCCATTTCATATATGGTGTGTGAAGTTACAGTTGGCATCAGTATGTGTATTTTATAATGTCTGTCATAAATAAAAATCGTGATGATGATTATGAGGATTTTATGATTTGTACATCCATTGACTGCATTATCTTACAGGTACAGATAAAGTTCCTTAAAAAGCATTAATTGATAAGTATGAAATGTACTTTTATGCATTAATTTCAAAAAGTGAAGACTGTTTTAGTTTTTGTTACCATTTATAATAGACATGTGCAGATATGCGCTGTGATGACAAATTATTATTTGTCCATATTTGTCATAAAAATTTATCATTCTAGGCCTGGAAAACTTCACAATTTCCTGTTTTAAGCATAACAATCAGGGTGACGGCTCTTCCCTATTTGGAGCATGTTCGACATGGGTTTTTCTGTGCATGTGTAGGGAACAGGAGACATGGATAACGTTGCGAACCAGTTATTTAATCTGAAAACGGACAGACAAATTCTGGCGAGATCCATGCCTTGTTCATTTTCAGAAAAGTAAGCCGGTCTACATTATCGGAGGATAGTCGCATGCGACGGTCTGTTAGTACACCACCTGCGGCACTAAAGACGCGCTCCGATAATACACTGGCAGCAGGGCAAGCCAGCACCTCCAATGCATACTGGCTAAGCTCTGGCCATGTATCCAGCTTAGAGACCCAAAACTTGAATGGGGAAGAGCCATCTGGGAGTACACTGAGAGGGAAAGACATGTAGTCTGTCACCATCTTACGGAAACGTTGCCTCCTGCTGACTGGAGCCGTCTCGGATGGTGTAGACATTGGTGGCGCTGCCACAAAACTTCGCCACATTTGGAACATACTGGTCTTGCCCTGTGCAGAGGCGCTGCTTGTGCTCCCTCTTGTTGCAGAGCTGTCTCCACTGCCTCGACGCACAGAGCTGCTTTGTAAAGCAGTAGCAGCAGCAGTGCTCTCGGCTGGAATGGAGAACATTATGGATTGCACCAGTATGTCTTGGTACTCCCGCATTTTACGCTCCCGGTTCAACGGTGTGATGAGGCTTTGTAAGTTGTCCCGGTAGCGAGGGTCTAGGAGGGTGTACACCCAATAATCAGACGTGGTGAGAATGTGGGCGATGCGGTGGTCATTTCTCAGGCACTGCAGCATGAAATCAACCATGTGCTGCAGACTCCCAACTGGCCAAGAAACGCTGTCCCCTGCAAGAGGCGTCATCTCTGACTGCTCTGCATCACCCCACCCTCGCTCTACATACTGACTAGAGCGTTGTGTACCTCCCTCTGGAGCGATGTCTTCCTCCTCCATTGACTCCTCCTCATCCTCCTCACAAAGTGAACACTGCCCAGCCCTTTGTGAGGAACCACGTTGCGCTGACTGTCCAGAAGGTGATGGAATTTGTGACTCCTCATCCTCCACCTCTTCCAAAACCTCATCCCTTATTGCTTGCAGTGTTTTTTGAAGCAGGCAGATAAGGGGGACAGTCAGGCTGACTAGTGCATCATCTGCACTCGCCATCCGCGTTGACTCATCAAACGCACGCAAAACGTGGCAGATGTCCTTCATAGAGGCCCACTCAGTAGTGGTGAAGTGTGAACGACGCAAATTGCGAGTTGATTGCGCCTGATGCAGCTGATACTCCATTACTGCTGGCTGCTGCTCACACAACCGCTCCAACATATGTAACGTGGAATTCCACCTGGTGGGTACGTCACATATGATGCGATGTTCAGGAAGGCGAAATCTGCGTTGCAGAGCTGCAATGCGCGATCTGGCCATGCTGGAACGTCGCAAGTGAGCGCACTCTAGGCGGACCTTGTGCAGCAGTGCATCTAGATCCGGATAGTCCCTCAAAAAACTCTGCACGACCAAGTTGAGCACATGTGCCAGACATGGTATGTGAGTGAGGTTGCCAAGACCCAGAGCTGCCACCAGATTTCGGCCATTGTCACACACTACCAAGCCTGGCTGGAGATTCGCTGGCAAAAACCACACGTCGCTCTCCTGCTTGATGGCATTCCAGAGCTCCTGCGCTGTGTGGCTTCGATTCCCCATGTAAATTAATTTCAGGACGGCCTGTTGACGTTTGGCCACGGCTGTGCTCATATCGGTCGCATCAGGTAAACGTTCACGGGTCCATGTGGAGGTAGACCGTGACGGCTCCTGCAGCGATGATTCTGAGGAACTGGAGTAGGAGGAGGAGTCAATGTGGACAGACTTGATTCCTGCAATCCTTGGAGTTGGCAGAACACGTACAGCGCCACTCGCAAGATCTGTACCCGGCTCCACAACATTGACCCAATGGGCAGTGAGGGAAAGGTATCGTCCCTGGCCATGGGTACTGGTCCACGCATCAGTGGTCAGGTGGACCTTGCTAATGACGGCGTTTAGTAGCGCATGTTTAATTTTTCCCTCAACATGCTTTTGCAGACCAGGGACGGCTTGCCTGCTGAAATAAAATCGGCTGGGCACATTGTATTGTGGGACTGCCAATGACATTAAGTCACGGAAACTGTCAGTCTCCACCAGCCTGAATGACAGCATTTCAAGGGACAGGAGTTTTGCAATGCCAGCATTCAGAGCCTGTGCTCGTGGATGGTTTGCCGAGTATGGCCGTCTTTTATCCCATGCCTGTGCTACCGATGGCTGTTTTGTGGACTGGGAGTGTGAGGATGACAGGGAACTTGCAGCTGTGGGTGGAATAACACTGGGTCTCTGGACAACAGTTACAGAGGTTCTTCCATGGCGATCCTGTGAGGAAGCCGAACCAGCTGTGTGTGAGCTGGAGGAAGAGGCTCCAACACGAGCTGAAGATGTAGGTGCTGCTGTAGGTTGGCCTACATCTCCAGTGTGTCTTTGTAACTCAGCTACGTGCTTTGTCCGTACATGTTTCCACATATTTGTGGTATTGAGGTTACTGATATTTTTACCTCTTTTAACTTTTTGATTACACAGCTTGCATTTGACATAGCAAATATCATCTGCAAGTGTGTCAAAAAAGGACCACGCAGTGCAAGTCCTGGGAGCGCCCGGTTTGGCTGTTGGAAGAGAACTGCTACGAACGGGTGCCAAACTGGAGGGTACAGGCAACCGAGTCTGCAGCCTACCTCTCCTTACTGTTTGGACCGTTGGGGCAATCTCTTCCTCAGAGCTGCTATCACCACCTTCCTGTTCCTCACGCCATGTTGGGTCTTGGACCTCATCATCTCCACTACCCTCTTCCAACACCTGCTGCTGTTGGGTGGTCTGGCCAGCACCTTGCTCAACAGAAAATGGCACCTGAGTCTCATCATCATCAGATGCGTTCTGCGGTGTGCTGACCATCGGCACTGGCTCACCCGCCTCTTCACATTCAGAGAGACACAGCTGTTGCGCATCACTGCATACTGCCTCTTCTTCACATTCCAGAATGCTGCTTGGCTGGGCCCCTGTTTCCAAGCCAACAGATTCTGAGAACAGAAGCAGAGACTCAGCTGGCTCCAGTTCATAACTCTCTGACTGCCTGGGCAATTTGGCAGGCGGTGAAGAGACAGATGGTTGTTCAACAGTGCTGTGGTCCTGAGAGGAGGTGGAAGCAATTGAAGTCGATGCATTGGCTGCCATCCAACCAACAACGGCTTCAATTTGTTCTTCCCGCAGCAGAGGGGTACGCTGAGCTCCTACAAAAGTGCGCATAAAGGAACGCTCACGGGGAAAACTGGTGGATGCTGTGTCACTGGGTGCGGCAGCAGCCACAGAATCCCCACGTCCTCCCGCTACGCACACCACGTGTTAGACTACTGAGTGATCACAAAAAAGAAAGTACAATCAGTGAACACTGAACAACTGTTCGAGCTGTGAAAGCCCTTTGTCTACTCTATAGTTTTGCACCAATGTATTGTATCCGGATGGAGCGCGTCACACTAATAGATTAGATTTTGGCAAATATATGGAGCAGCACAATTAGTGAAGATGAGCAGTGACACACGCTCAGCAGACTACAACAGCAGTAGTTGAAGAACTAACTGGAGCGTTGATTCGCATCAAAATGAAAGCTCACAGACTACAGTGAACACTGAAACAAACTGTTCAGTAGCTGTGAAACGCCCCTTTGTCTACTTCTATAGTGTTTGCAACCAATGTATTGTATACGGATGGAAGCGCGTCACACTAATAGATTAGATTTTTGGCAAATATAATGGAGCAGCACCAATTAGTGAAGGATGAGGCAGTGACACACGCTCAGCAGACTACAACCAGCAGTAGTTGAAGAACTAACTGGAGCGTGATCTGCACTCAAAAAATGAAAAGCTCACAGACTACAGTGAACACTGAAACACAACTGTTCAGTAGCTGTGAAACGCCCCTTTGTCTACTTCTATAGTGTTTGCAACCAATGTATTGTATACGGATGGAAGCGCGTCACACTAATAGATTAGATTTTTGGCAAATATAATGGAGCAGCACCAATTAGTGAAGGATGAGGCAGTGACACACGCTCAGCAGACTACAACCAGCAGTAGTTGAAGAACTAACTGGAGCGTGATCTGCACTCAAAAAATGAAAAGCTCACAGACTACAGTGAACACTGAAACACAACTGTTCAGTAGCTGTGAAACGCCCCTTTGTCTACTTCTATAGTGTTTGCAACCAATGTATTGTATACGGATGGAAGCGCGTCACACTAATAGATTAGATTTTTGGCAAATATAATGGAGCAGCACCAATTAGTGAAGGATGAGGCAGTGACACACGCTCAGCAGACTACAACCAGCAGTAGTTGAAGAACTAACTGGAGCGTGATCTGCACTCAAAAAATGAAAAGCTCACAGACTACAGTGAACACTGAAACACAACTGTTCAGTAGCTGTGAAACGCCCCTTTGTCTACTTCTATAGTGTTTGCAACCAATGTATTGTATACGGATGGAAGCGCGTCACACTAATAGATTAGATTTTTGGCAAATATAATGGAGCAGCACCAATTAGTGAAGGATGAGGCAGTGACACACGCTCAGCAGACTACAACCAGCAGTAGTTGAAGAACTAACTGGAGCGTGATCTGCACTCAAAAAATGAAAAGCTCACAGACTACAGTGAACACTGAAACACAACTGTTCAGTAGCTGTGAAACGCCCCTTTGTCTACTTCTATAGTGTTTGCAACCAATGTATTGTATACGGATGGAAGCGCGTCACACTAATAGATTAGATTTTTGGCAAATATAATGGAGCAGCACCAATTAGTGAAGGATGAGGCAGTGACACACGCTCAGCAGACTACAACCAGCAGTAGTTGAAGAACTAACTGGAGCGTGATCTGCACTCAAAAAATGAAAAGCTCACAGACTACAGTGAACACTGAAACACAACTGTTCAGTAGCTGTGAAACGCCCTTTGTCTACTTCTATAGTGTTTGCAACCAATGTATGTATACGGATGGAAGGCGTCACACTAATAGATTAGATTTTGGCAAATATAATGGAGCTGCACCAATTCAAAAATAAAGGTCAGTGAGTGACACGTGCAGATGCCTACAACAGCGGTGGATGCAGAGCAAACTGCAGCATCACCTGCACTCACACACACCTTGCACAGAGCTGTTAAAACAACACTGGCAAAAGGAAGCTTTACACAGCGGTTGGTAAACTAGCCTGCCTAAAGCACAGTAGAGTACACAAAATCGCAATGTCTAACTGTCCCTCAGAGTCAGCACAGCAGCGTTCTGTCCCTAACTGAGTTCACAGCACAGTGACGCTAAAATGGCGGCGGCGCCTTTTATAGTGCATTCTGACATCATTTCAGCAGCCAATCACAGCCATGCCATTAGTTAAGATGACCGCAGCATTACAGGATGTGCCCACACTTCATAAGATTCCTCATTGGCTGACTAAAATCACATTGCCTCTCAAAGAATTATGGGAACTTCCGATTCCGGTATACGATATATGAAAAATATCGGAACTAAGTATCGGAATTCCGATACAGCGAATATCGGCCGATACCCGATACTTGCGGTATCGGAATGCTCAACACTACTCCTAACATAAAATATGGGAATTAGTCAGTATCACAAAAACAACATTTACATCCATGTTCCTGATAGATGACTGGAGTCATTTTCTTTCTTTTCTTCATCTTGCCCAGACTTCATGATGACTTTTCTCTTCCACAGCTAGTCTCTGCAGACTTCCATTTTTTCCCATCTTATGCAGAATATCTCCACACAATACCCTAAAATAGAAGTGTCATTATAATGTTCCTAAATAAAAAATATCTGCCCTATGCTGAGCCCCGAAAAAATAATTGCCCCTCACTATATTCCCTGCACAAAATATAACCACAAATACTTAATATTATAGTGCATGCCCTCCACACTGCTCTCTCCTTTCCATACTAGGCCTCCTCTTCACACCATTCTCTCACACTGTGTGCCCCCTATATGGCCTTGCCATACTGTCCCCTCCTGGCTATGTCCTTACACTGTCATCCCATGCTACCATCACATTACTCAGTCTCTATTCTGTGCCCACTCACTTTTCTCCCCCCATACTGCCTCCTCACACTATTCCCTTCAATAGTCTCCTCACACACTTTCCCTACCACCTCATACTATCTTTTCTCACATCCCCCTGCTAACCAGACTGTCTCTTCATATATTTATCCGCTCACTCTCCATAGTGCCTCCTCACATGTCCCTGACTTCCCGTACTGTCTCTCCACACATCCCATCACCCTCCTCGCCATACTGTGTCTTCATAAATTTTTCACATCACTACTAGTGATGAGCAAGTATACTCGTTGCTCGAGTTTTCCCTAGCATGCTCAGGTGTCCTCCCAGTATTTTGGTGTGCTCAGAGATTTAGTTTCTGTCGACGCAGCTGCATGATTTGGGGCTACTGGACAGCCTGAATGCATGTGAGGAATGCCTGTTTGTTAGGGAAAACCCGAGCAACGAGTATACTCGCTCATCACTAATCGCTACTTATACTGTGTCTGCACCCATCCCCCACTAACAATACTGTGTGTGCACCTATACCCCACTCGCTCCCTTTACTGTGTCCACATACATTCCCCCTTCACTCCCCATACTGCGTTTCCACACATCCTCCCCATTCTGTGTCCGCACCAATCCCCCTTCACCATAATGTGCTTTTACCCATTCACCTCATACATTACTTCACCCTTAAAAGGCTTAAAAGTCTTTTCACCTTGGCATGTCACTCTCTGAAGGAGAAACGTTACCCCTTAGATTCTGGTCAGATGTCTCGCACCCAGCCAAACCAGATCTCACACGTTGCACTGATTAGGGGCAGTACCACGAAACATAGTGTCTGCAAGTTGAGATTTTGGTTTTGACTTTAATTCTAATGTGGCAAGTCTCGTTAGCGGGTCGATATTGACTTTTATGACTGCTACTTCCAATAGGTGGCAATAGAGTTCTACTCCTCTTCCTCTTTGAAGAGTACTTTTCCATCCAATTATGACAAGAGCATTCTTAAGGTGATACCTTTATTGGCTAACCAGAAAATTATATGTTCGCTAGCTTTCAGAGCTCAAGGCTCCTTCTTCAGGCAAGATTACATTTCCAAATGTAATCTTGCCTGAAGAAGGAGCCTTGAGCTCTGAAAGCTAGCGAACATATAATTTTCTGGTTAGCCAATAAAGGTATCACCTTAAGAATGCTCTTGTCATAATTGGATGGAAAAGTATTCACATCGATTTTTCTGGCTAACACGGTACCACAATATAATTTATTATTGTACACCTCTTTGAAGAGATAATTTGCATATTTCCCAGAGGAGCATTCCAAGGCTTAAAAGTCTTCTCACCTTGGCATGTGAGGCTTGACATTTCACTTTTCAAAAGGAGAAATGTTACCCCTTGGATACCACTGTAATGTAACACAAAGCACGCAATACTCTATGGATGACAATATAGCCAATTTTTCTCCAAAAAAAGAATGTGGTCACGTGCAGCATCTATATATTTAGCAAAGGACTGCAAAGCCTTAAGCCCTGCTTAGAGGCAGTATTCTGCCACTCTCCCTGCTCCTGCAACTGTTAATTAGCTAAATGCAGAATTTATCTGATACAAACAGCAAAGTGCAATATTAGCCCTTAGAAGAACTGTTAGTATAATGGTTCAGCATCAGCAACATTATCAACTTGTGGATTCTGATTAGTTAAACTGTGCACACATAGGCCTGGATACCTGCTCTCTCTCTCGCCAATCAGAACTGTCCCTGAGCTGTGCTGTCAGTGAGATAAGCATGGTGGCGCCTGTCCTTTTATAACCTCTGATGAGTTAATGCGGCAGCCAATCATAGTATTGCTACTACCAAGATCATAACAACATTACAGTGACTGGCAGGCCATCCCCTCATGCTTATTGGCTGTGCAACAGGCACCAAACATGCGGGGCAGGGATTTGAGCTTCAAATCCGAGCACCAGACAATGTTCGTCGAGTGCCAAGCACATCCCAGCACCCAGATACTCGAGTGATATCCGATTATCCACAAGCATATTCGCTCAGCTCTAAAAATAAACTCTATGTAAGGTTAGAAAAATGTTTATTGGCCATTCAGGAGATTCCATTTCTGGTGTATCTATTATCATCCACCTGTTTTTGTATGGATCCTGCTAAAGACAGGGCAGTTCTGGATTGAGATCTTCCTGAAAATTTGAAGGATGTGCAACTGTTTTTTGGTTTTGCCAACTATTACTGCAGGTTCATCAAGAACTTTCCAGTAGTGGCTAAACCACTATTGGATATGACCAGAAAAGGGGCAGACTTATCAAGATGGTCTCATCTAACCCTGAAGCATTTACCGCTTTAAAGAAAAGTTTTGCTTCTGCTCTGGTCCTCATACAGCCTGATGTTACACAAGCATTCATTGTGGACATAGATGCAATGCAGGTAGGAGTAGGGGCTGAATGGTCACTGGGTTTGTCCTCAAGAAAATGGCGTATGTGTGCCATTTTCTCTAAAAAATAATTACCCTCCGAAAGGAATTATGATATCAGCAATAGCGAAAATTTGGTGATAAAGTTGATTTTTGAGTCATCGCATTGTTTTTTGTAAGGGATAGTACATCTGGTTATGGTCATCATCGATTGTGGAGAATATGGGGGAATTTAATGTCATGCAAATCAGTTGTATCATATCTGTTCCAAGATTACAATCCTTCTATCCTTCAAAAAGTATAGTTGTAACAGGACACTGGCTCAGTAGGTGGTCAAGGCTCCTCAGCTTCAAAATGAAAAAGTCCCACTCCCATTAGCTCGTACCAAAAAATTAATCACAGGATAACTCCATGCAGAGCCCACACTGTGTAACTGCTTCATTCTAATTCCCAGTCAGATATCGAACATCCTAGCTGTACACCGGTTAATTTTTGAGATCTCAGGAACGAGCAGTACACTTGCCAGGGTCTTGAACTTCTCTAGCACCCCAAGGTGAAGAGAAACATAGAACAACTAGAAGAAGCCATTTAGAGAAGCTGTGTTTGGTCTCCAAGTGTAAAAGCGGCCCAACCGGACACAATGGCACCAAAATCGCCAACCTATGACCTTCCGTGGAGAAGTTATGATCCATCATAGATTTTGGAGTTTCAGCTGCAGACACCAAGGTTAGCGGGACCAGAACCATCCTTGGGCTGGAAAGGTAATGACTGACCAAGGGGTTAAATACTTGTGTGAGGCCATGTGGTTCTCTCTTTCTTGCTGTTGTCTTCTGAGTGAGGTTATGACAGACATCGTATTGGAAGGAACTGGAAACAGCAGGCAGCCCACACCCCCAATGTGGTCCAGCTCACAAGGCTGAACATCAAGCCAGTAACTGACTTGTTTCATCTACTTATGCCTTTTGTATTATCACCTGTATTTGCATATCTGACCACTGTGTATAGATTTAATTTGTGTACAGTGTTTTGTCTAGTTTGACCTTAAGGCAATTTAATATCTAATTGAACCTTGGGTTGCTCTTTTATCTCAATCCATGAATCCATACACCCGTGTTCTTGGTTTAACTTTACATATTATCAGGGTTGGTTTCTGGCCCAATATAATCCCATTAATGATAAGAGCCTATATCTTACGAGGAACTGGTGGCAGTCCTACTGGGCTGGCAAGGCTCTGTTTCACTGGTACTATTGAAAGGGGCCTCTCAGACTCTCAGAGATGTAAGCAAGTTTTGAACTATGCCAGCGGTTGCGTGAGCCACATTCTTTATTTCCCCGTGCCTCCCTGGGCCCATGTGAACAGTATGTGTCTGTGAAAACTGTGTCAAGCTGACATTTCATATCCCCAGGGGGTGCAAAACATCAGTTTAGTGAAAGTGGGGAGACTATACTGCGTTATCCATCCAACATAATAGGGATGTCAGGTAGGGCTACAGTTCTTGACACCGATCATAAAAATTTTGTATTTGGAATCTGCTAAACTACTTACTCCTAGACAGGCAAGGTGGACTTTGTTTTACATCACAACTTTTTTGTGACTTATTGTCCAGGGGTTAAACACGTCAAATCTGATGCACTGTTGTGTAGTTTTCTGGAAGGAGGTAGTGGTGGCGAGCCAATTCCCATTTTGCAGAGAGGAGTCGTCATTTCTGCAATATGTTTGGACCTGGAGAAAGAGGTCATAGAAGCCCAGGGGGACACCTGCCACTTGTCCTCTAGTTAAACTGTTTGTTCCATTGAACCTCTGACATACTGTAGAATATTAAATGAACATCATGAGTGCTTGCTGGACATCCCGGTAGTAAAACTGCCATTGATCTACTCTCTCATCATTTTTGGTGGTCAAGGTTGAAACAGGATGTTCGGATTAATGTCTCGTCTTGCAGTATTTGTGAGCGCTCAAAATAAACCCATAACCTGTAACCTTTGACCATTCTTTGTAGACCACATATTCACCTTTTGGGTTTTTTATCACAGATTTGCCTGTGTCCATAAGTAAAATGGTAATATTAGTGATTGTGGATAGTCTTAGCAAAATGTCTCCTATCATTGCATTACCTGCACTTCCGAATGCTAAAACTTTAGCACAAGTTTTCATTAATGAGAGTGTGAAACTTCATGGACTCCCCTCTGATTCTGTTTCTGATCATGGGACCCAATTTATATCAAAGTTTTAGAAGATATTTTCTACTTGTTTAGGGATTCATCTTGCATGTTCATCCGCCTTTCATGCACATGGGCAGACTGGTGAATCAGAATCTTGAGACATATCTGAGGTGTTTTGTTTCTGAAAATCAGGAGGATTGGGGTTCTCATTTACCCTTAGCTGAGTTTGCAGTAAATAACAGTTGTCATGAATCTACAGGCAAGTCCCTTTTTTTCGTGCATATGGTTTTCATCCTCAATTTTGCACCCTTAATAGAAATTGTTCTTCAGGAGTTCCTGGAGAGGAGCAGCTTTTTTCATCTATAACCTCTGTGCGGTGGTGGGGTTTTTTAGTAATATGAGGATAATGGTTTCTAAATATAAGAATACTAGCTTGGCCCATGAAAAATTTTCGCACATTGGTCATCGGGGCGCAGGCAATTTCAGAAAATGCAAATTGGTCAAATGTAAATGTATTTCATGAGATGATGAACACAGACAGGTATTTATATATGTAGATTGGTAATACAATAAATTGGTTTGATAAGTAGAGGCCAAAAAATGTCTTCCGGTTGAGGTGCCACCTGCAGGTCATTGTTTCTTTCTGCAGGTTTCTGAAAATGAATGTTTTAACTGTATTTAATGATAAAATTGTGAATGTGTGGTTTGTTTGGCTCTTTTCTTGCTGAAGGGGGCAAGTTTACTTTTCAAATGGTGTATCATTTGTGTGTGTGGGGTGAAGTAATCAGCGAAAAAGCAGTGCATGTTTACAAATGTGTTTGCATATGTGACTCACCATTTGTGTGTGTGGGGCAAAGTAATCACCGAAAAAGCAGTGCATGTTTACTAATGTGTTTGCATATGTGACTCACCTGCAGTGAAGTGTGCAATCCTCCAATGTGCCTGAAATAGGCTGGGCAAGAACTTGGGCAAGCTGGAAAGACCCCAAGGCAAATGTTTGGATTTGTTTGTGATGTCTGTAAGCAGCTTTGTGATAGTGTGCTTTGGGGTAGTGTGGTGCCACCTGCAGGTCATTTTTCCTTACTGCAGGTTTATGAAAATTAATGTTTAAACTTTATTTAGTGTTAACTGATGCTAACTGTAAAATGTGATATTCATAGAGATGAGCGACCTCAACTTATAAGTTCTGGGTTCGTACTGGACAGTGAGTGTCTGGTGCTAAACGCTGAACATGGCCTTCTTGCCGGACATCCATTGCACTGTTCGAGGTTTCAGAGGAAGTCCATTGCAGAAAGAGAGATTTTATTCCTGCATAATTTGCATTTCCATTCTTTTCAAATGGGTTTAGTTCTGGTTCTGGTTGGAGGTTGGGTAAAGTTCTGTACCTTAACTGAACTTTGGAATAAAGTTCGATTCAGTTACCAGAACCCGAACCTCCGCCGGTCTGCTCATCTCTAGATATTAGTAATAATCTCAATGTTATAAATGTTATTATGGATAATGAGATCACTGAGATTATTACCAATATGACATTTTGCTGTCATTTTTCTCATGTGACTGACTTGGAGGTTTCCCAGCCAGTGAACATTTGGCTTATCTCCCCTTTTTACTATGTAGAACACAGAGCACTTATGGACATGGGCCATTTTAAGCACGCTGTGAATGGCATAAACACGCTAATGTGGAGATAATTAACACAATGATATCACTGAACTTTTTTTTTAAAAGAATGCAGTCACTAATGAATCATTATATGCATGTTGAATTAAGAGATTAAGAGATCCTTTTCACGTACTGCTAAAAAAAATTACACATGAATTGTTATGCTCTATGATTTTTAAAGTGGTACATGACACAGAATGTTAATATAATTATTATTATTATTATTATAGATTTTTATAGCGCCATTTATTCCATGGCGCTTTACATGTGACGAGGGGCAAATATAGACAAGTACAGTAAACATGAGCAATACAAGGCACACACGAGTACAGAAGGAGAGAGGACCCTGCCCGCAATGGCTCACAGTCTACAGGGATGGGTGAGGATACACTAGGAGAGGGTAGAGCTGGTCGTGCGGTGGTTCAGTAGACTGATGATCACTGCAGGTTGTAGGCTTGTCGGAAGAGGAGGGTCTTCAGGTTCTTTTTGAAGGTTTCCATGGTAGGCACGAGTCTGATGTGTTGGGGTAGAGAGTTCCAGAGTATGGGAGAGGCGCGGAAGAAGCTTTGTTTGCGGTTGTGGGAAGAAGAGATAAGAGGGGAGTAGAGGAGGAGATCTTGAGAGGATCGAAGGTTGCGTGTGGGTATGTACCAGGAGACCATGTCACAGATGTATGGAGGAGACAGATTGTGGATGGCTTTGTAGGTCATGGTTAGGGTTTTGAACTGGAGCCTCTGGACGATAGGAAGCCAATGAAGGGCTTGGCAGAGAGGAGAGGCTGGGGAATAACGGGAGACAGGTGTATTAGTCGGGCAGCAGAGTGCAGGATGGATTAGAGTGGTGCCAGAGTGCTAAAGGGAAGGCCAGAGAGTAGGAGGTTGCAGTAGTCAAGGTGGGAGATGATGAGGGCATGCACTAGAGTTTTTGTAGTTTCATGGTCAAGGAATGCACGGATCCGGGAAATATTTTTGAGTTTGAGACGGCAGGAGGAGGCAAGGGTTTGGACATGTGGCTTGAAAGAGAGGGCAGAGTCAAGGATCACTCCGAGGCACCGAGCGTGCGGGACTGGGGAAAGTGAGCAGCCATTGACGTTGATGGACAGGTCTGGTGGGGGGGTAGAGTGAGATGGGGAAAGATGATGAATTCTGTTTTGTCCATGTTCAGTTTTATAAGGAATATCCAGGAATGGAGGAAGACACCCAGTGACAAAGTAACAACAGAAAATCAAAGGTGACACAATGTGAATAATAAAATATAATTTTATTGAATCAAATGTACAAAATTAATAAACAACCAAATTGTATATGCAATAAAATACGTACATGAATGGTACTAATAAAAACAAGAGGCAATGACCTATTCACGGAACAGCTATGAAATATGAAGTGAGCACCTTAGTATATAAGCATATGTCTTTGGATAATTCCTGAGAAAACTTATAATATATGGCAGGTATAGTGACATATGCACATGTAGAAACTAGATTGCTCAATACAAAGCCAGGTAAAAAATCCAGCGATGTGTGATGACCTGCAATATCTACTGTTGATGTGAACAACAATATATAATAAAGAAAAAATGTGCAAAAGAGTATTGTACATAAAATAATATGTATATACAATTGTGTGGAAAAATACGTCAAATAAAGATGCACTATGCACCGAAAAAACTGTACAATAAAAACACGCAATATATATATGTGTTTGCACTAAATGGTACAGAAAATACTGAACTTTATTTGACGTATTTTTCCACACAATTGTATATACATATTATTTTATGTACAATACTCTTTTGCACATTTTTTCTTTATTATATATTGTTGTTCACATCAACAGTAGATATTGCAGGTCATCACACATCGCTGGATTTTTTACCTGGCTTTGTATTGAGCAATCTAGTTTCTACATGTGCATATGTCACTATACCTGCCATATATTATAAGTTTTCTCAGGAATTATCCAAAGACATATGCTTATATACTAAGGTGCTCACTTCATATTTCATAGCTGTTCCGTGAATAGGTCATTGCCTCTTGTTTTTATTAGTACCATTCATGTACGTATTTTATTGCATATACAATTTGGTTGTTTATTAATTTTGTACATTTGATTCAATAAAATTATATTTTATTATTCACATTGTGTCACCTTTGATTTTCTGTTGTTACTTTGTCACTGGGTGTCTTCCTCCATTCCTGGATATTCCTTATATTACCGGATGGTCTGCCATCCACACATGGGGTTGTATTAGTCACTATATATTCACATATATTTTATCTTTTGATAAATTCATTATTATTATTTTTATTATTGTGATATATATACAACCTTTTTTTCTTTTTCCATGTTCAGTTTTAGAAAGCGAGCAGAGAAGAAAGCAGAAATAGCAGACAGACATTGTGGGATTTTGGTCAGTAAAGAGGTGAGGTCAGGTCCAGATAGGTAGATCTGCGTGTCGTCGGCGTAGAGATGATACTGAAAACCATGAGATTCTATGAGCTGTCCCAGGCCGAGGGTGTAGATGGAGAAGAGTAGGGGTCCAAGAACTGAGCCTTGGGGAACACCGACAGACATGGGGCGAGGTGAGGAGGTGGTGTGGGAGAGGGAGACACTGAATGATTGGTTTGTTAGATATGATGAGATCCAGGATAGGGCCAAGCCTCTGATGCCAAGAAATGAGAGAGTCTGTAACAGGAGGGAATGGTCCACAGTGTCGAATGCAGAAGACAGGTCCAGGAGAAGGAGGACAGAGTAGTGACGCTTGCTCTTGGCAGTTAGTAGGTCGTTGGTGACTTTAGTTAGGGCAGTTTCAGTTGAGTGATGCAGTCAGAAGCCTGATTGTAAGCGGTCAAAGGGGGAGCAGGAGGAAAGGTGGGAGGACAGTTCAAGATGGACATGCTGTTCCAGTAGTTTTGAGGCATAAGGGAGAAGAGATATCGGGCGATAGCTAGACACAGAGGATGGGTCAAGGGAGGTCTTTTTGAGAATGGATGTGATCAAGGCATGTTTGAAGGATGAGGGGAAGACACCATTTGTAAGTGAGAGGTTGAAGAGGTGTGTTAGAGTAGGGGTGAAGACGGTGGCGAGGCTAGGGATGAGGTGGGATGGGAGCGGATGAAGCATGCAAGTGGTGAGGCGTGATCTTGATAGGAGGGTGGAAAGCTGATCTTCTGTCAAGGTGGAGAAGCTGGTTTTGGAGGAAGAGGGTTGAGCAGCTAAGAGGGGCAATGGGGGGTGTGGGCCAAAGCTTTCTCTGATCGTATCGATCTTCTGCTTAAAGAAAGAGGCAAAGTCTTCAGCAGAAATGAGAGGAGAAGGAGGAGGTGCTGGGGGACAGAGTAGAGAATTGAAAGTGTTGAAGAGCTGTTTAGAGTTGGGAGACAGGGAGGATATGAGAGATGAGAAGTAAGTTTGCTTTGCAGCAGTGAGCGTGGACTTGAAGCTGGTGAGGGACTGCTTGTATGCGGCTAGGTGCTCGGCAGAGCGGGATTTTTTCCATCTCCGCTCAGCAACCCTGGAAGCCCGTCTCAGTTCTTTGGTGAGGCTGCCTGTTGATTGTACAAGTTTTGCTATGTGTGAGGGGGGCAGCCGAATCAAGTGCTGCTGTTATTGTAGTGTTATAAAAGGTGGCAGCAGAATCTGTGTCATGAAGTGAAGATATGTCTGTAAGAGGGAGGAGGGACTCAGAGAGCATTGGTAAATTGAGGTGTTTGAGATTTCTGCGAGGGTGAGTGAGTTTGTGGAGTGGGGGTTGTGCACTAGAAGAGAGAAGAGAACGTCAGTAGGTTGTGGTCAGACAGGGGAAGGGGTGAGTTAGTGAGATTAGTAAGGGAACAGAGGCGGGTGAAGATAAGGTCGAGCATGTGACCATCTTTGTGAGTGGCCGCAGAGGACCATTGAGTGAGGCCAAAGGAGGCAGTGAGCGATAAAAGTTTAGAGGCCGCTTGTCATGGGTGTATCGCCACGAAGATCGTCGCGATTACACATTCTGACTTCTCGCAGCTGAGTTGCTGTTACTTTGTGTTTGGCAGTGAGGGAGTTAATTCTGCCTACCTCTGTGCTAAGACTAGGTCCAGCCTCTCCCGGCTGCAGTTTGATTATGCACTAATTAGCTTCCTTTATATACCTGCCAGTCTGCTTAGGAGTTGCCGGTGAAAGCTTTCATGCAGACCAGCAGATTGGATCAGGTTATGAGAAGACTTAAGCTAAGAGTTCCTTTGTGGTTTCTCCTCTCCTCGCTTATAGTTTATCTCCTAGACCTTTTGTGTTCCCTCTGTGTTTAAGTGTTGTATGCAAGACAGTATTTACTTTATCCCCTGTCTGTCTCGTTTGTCTTTACTGTTTGTTAAGCTGTGACCTGCCTATTCCCTGTGTAGTAATCAGGGTCCTTCTGAGGACTAGATTACACTGGTCAGGGACTTATAGGAGACAGGGTTACGTTGGCGGCCTGGACCTCTGTACCTTTAACAGTACCTCCAGGTAGAGGGACCAGTCAGGACCCCAGTTTAGGGTCAGCATAGACCCCGGTCCACCTCTAGCCTGTGACAGCGTAAAACGTCTTCAGGATTCACCCACAGTACAACGGATATTATGTCAGGTAATACTATACTATATGTACATGTTGATATGTTAAATAGAATGTTGTCCCTCTTTTATAGATAACTGACTATATATATATCTGTGATACAGCGTGACATTTTCACCGGCCCTAAAGTTTCTCCCCAGCTACCATGAATCCAGTTGCCCAGCTTGCCCTGCAGTTGCAGAGTTTATCCATGGAGCTGACGGACATTAAGTCCAAGGTTTTGTCCCCCCGGAGCAAACCAGATCTGAACCTAAAGTTGCTCTCCCGGACAGGTTCACTGATGGGCGGGACAAATTTTTTACCTTCCGGGAGGCATGTAAATTATATTTTCGGCTTCGGCCTCGGTCATCGGGGAGTGAAGAGCAGAGGGTGGGAATTGTCATCTCGCTCTTACAAGGGGACCCTCAATCCTGGGCATTCTCTCTCCCTCCGGGCTCCCCGGCTCTCCAGTCAGTAGATCAATTTTTTACTGCCCTGGGTCTGGTATATGATGACCCGGATCGGGTCTCCCTTGCTGAAACGAAGTTACGTAAGATACAGCAGGGAGATCGTCCGGCGGAGGAATTTTCTTCTGAGTTCCATAGATGGGCCACAGATACTCAGTGGAATGACCCAGCTCTTAGGAGCCAGTTTTGTCAAGGGTTATCTGACAAATTAAAAGATGTTTTGGCTCAGTATGATTCTCCTCCGTCACTGGAGGCTGCTATGGCCCTTGCTATTCGTATTGATAGACGGCTTCGGGAGAGGTGCGAGGTAACTCCGCCCCCTGTTATGACTCCACCTACTACTAAAGTCCCTTATATTGAGGTTCCCCTGGTCTGTTCTGAGGAACCTATGCAGTTGGGAGGGACATCATTTCGTAGGAGGGGATCGGCGGTGCGCCGCAAGACAAGAAGGTGTTTCTTCTGCGGGAGAGAGGGACATTTTGTTGAGGGGTGTCTATCCCATGCCTCGTTGAGCAAAAAGTCACCGGAAAACTGTTAATCCCAGGTTGTGTGGTGGACGACAACCTGGGAGTATGTATTTCGTCCCCAAGTCCGTCTCAGTTTCTCGTACCAGCGGAGGTGGTGGTTGGTACGAGAGTAGAGAGGATTTCTGTTCTTCTTGATAGTGGGTCCGGGGCTAATCTGGTGGACGCTCAGTTTGCCCAGGTGCAAGGTATGCAACTGAGTGTATTGGCCAAACCGATCCCTATATTCTCTATTGACGCCAGGCCTCTCGGTCAAGGTAGCTTTGTACAAGCTGTTCATAACATAGACCTTCGAGTAGGGGCAATACATAAAGAACAATTGTCTTGTTATGTGTTGGAGGGTCTTCCTACTCCTATTGTGTTGGGACTTCTTTGGTTGGCTAAACATAACCCAGTGATTAATTGGCAATCCAGAGAGATAAGCCAGTGGGGTGAATTTTGCAAGAGTAACTGCATGAACACGGTCATCAGTGCGGTCGTGCCTAGAACCTTGCCTCCTTTTCTGGAGGACTTTGAGGATGTGTTCTCAGAGGAGGGGTGTCAAGAATTACCTCCTCATCGCGCGTATGACTGCTCAATAAAATTGCTTCCTGGTGCTAAGTTACCTAAATCTAGGTTATATAACCTTTCTGGTCCTGAGAGGCAGGCTATGAAGGATTATATTTCGGAAAGTCTGGCCAAGGGGCATATTAGACCTTCATCTTCCCCAGTGGCCGCGGGGTTCTTCTTTGTGAAGAAAAAAGATGGAGGCCTACGCCCTTGCTTGGATTTCCGTGAGCTTAATCGGATTACTGTCCGAGATCCGTATCCGCTCCCACTTATTCCTGATCTCTTCAATCAGATTGTGGGCGCCAAATGGTTCTCTAAGTTGGATCTCAGGGGGGCGTATAATCTGATTAGGATAAAGGAGGGGGATGAGTGGAAGACGGCGTTTAACACACCGGAGGGACATTATGAGAACCTTGTCATGCCTTTTGGTCTGACTACTGCCCCGGCGGTGTTTCAACATTTTGTTAATGACATCTTTCGCCACCTTGTGGGGCAGTTTGTGGTCGTTTATTTAGATGACATCTTAATTTACTCGCCAGATCTTGTGTCTCATCAGGAGCATGTGAGACAGGTGTTGCAGATCTTGCGAGACAATAAACTGTATGCCAAATGGGAAAAATGTGTATTCGCCGTACAGGAACTTCAGTTTTTGGGTTTCCTGGTGTCAGCTTCCGGTTTCCGTATGGACCCTGAGAAAGTGAGAGCAGTGCTTGAATGGGATCAGCCAGAGGATCTTAAGGCACTGCAGCGTTTCCTGGGGTTTGCTAACTACTACCGGAAATTTATTCGTAATTTCTCATCTGTTGTCAAACCCCTCACTGACATGACAAAAAAAGGGACGGATTTTTCTAGGTGGTCTGACAAAGCTTGTCAAGCATTTTCCTCCTTGAAAAAATGTTTTGCTTCGGCACCCATACTCATTCAACCAGATGCATCACAACCGTTCATTGTGGAGGTAGACGCGTCTGACGTAGGGGTGGGTGCAGTATTATCCCAAGGTCCGTCCCCTGGTAAATGGCATCCGTGCGCTTTCTTCTCTAAGAAATTGTCGTCCGCCGAGAGGAATTATGATGTCGGCAATAGGGAACTCTTGGCCATTAAGTTGGCTTTTGAGGAATGGCGTCACTTTTTGGAGGGGGCAGTCCACCCGGTCACCGTCATTACTGATCACAAGAACCTGCTGTATTTAGAATCTGCAAAGCGTCTGAATTCCAGACAAGCTAGATGGTCGTTGTTTTTTACCAGGTTTAATTTTGTCGTCACATATCGTCCTGGGTCAAAAAATGTTAAGGTTGATGCCTTATCTCGTAGTTTCCCAGGGGCCGGGAAGACGGATGACCCGGTTCCTATCCTTCAGGAGGGAGTTGTAGTGTCGGCTGTATGCTCTGAGCTTGAGGAGGAGGTATTGGAGGCTCAGGGGGACGCCCCTGTAGGACCTCCAGGGAAACTGTTTGTTCCAAATCAGTTAAGACAAAAAGTTATCGAGGCACATCATAATTCTGCTTTAGCAGGACACCCAGGGAGTAAAGCAACTATGGATCTCCTTTCTCGCCGGTTTTGGTGGCCTAACTTAAATAAAGAGGTAGTAACTTTTGTCGCGTCCTGTGGGGTTTGTGCTCGCTCTAAGACCCCACATACCCGTCCGTCTGGGACCCTCTTACCTTTGAAAATTCCGGAGCGTCCATGGACTCATCTGTCTATGGACTTCATTACGGACCTCCCTCCGTCGTCAGGGAAAACTGTCATACTAGTTGTAGTTGACAGTTTCAGTAAGATGGCACATTTCATTGCTCTTCCTGCTCTTCCTAATGCTAAAACTCTGGCGCAGGTGTTCATTGGGGAGATTGTGAGACTTCACGGGTTGCCTTCTGATGTGGTGTCAGATAGGGGGTCTCAGTTTGTGTCCAAATTCTGGAGGGCATTTTGTTCACGTCGGGGGATGCAATTGTCATTTTCCTCGGCTTTTCATCCGCAGACCAATGGTCAGACAGAGCGTCTGAATCAGAGCCTAGAGACATATCTTCGGTGTTTTGTCTCAGAGAACCAGGAGGACTGGTCTTCTTTCTTGTCTCTGGCAGAGTTCGCTCTTAACAATAGGCGGAGCGAGTCCACTGGTAAGTCCCCGTTTTTTGGGCATATGGTTTTCATCCCCAGTTTTGTACTTTCAATGGGGGGGGCCCTTCTGGGGTTCCTGAGGAGGAACGATTCTCGTCGTCACTTGCTTCAGTGTGGAGAGGAGTGCTGAATAATCTGAGTGCTATGGGGAACCGTTACAAACGTATGGCGGATAGGAGGAGAGTTCTGGTCCGGACCTTAGTGTGAACGATCTGGTATGGTTGTCTACCAAGAATATAAAACTCAAGGTTCCCTCCTGGAAACTGGGTCCCAGGTTCATCGGGCCGTACAGGATCAGTTCTATAATTAATCCTGTGGCATTTCGTCTGGACCTCCCTCCTACGTTTAAAATCCACAATGTGTTCCACAAATCGTTGCTTAAGAGGTACGTGGCGCCAGTTATACCGTCACCTCTACCTCCTCCTCCAGTGGTGGTCAATGGTAACTTGGAATTTCAGGTGTCGAAGATCATTGACTCACGTCTGAATCGCCGGTCCCTTCAGTACTTGGTTCATTGGAAGGGGTATGGTCCTGAGGAGAGGACGTGGGTTCCTGCGTCTGATATTAACGCAGATCGATTGGTTCGGACCTTCCACACAACTCACCCGGGCAGACCTGGCCCTGAGGTCCGGAGGCCCCTCGTAGAAGGGGGGGTACTGTCATGGGTGTATCGCCATGAAGATCGTCGCGATTACACATTCTGACTTCTCGCAGCTGAGTTGCTGTTACTTTGTGTTTGGCAGTGAGGGAGTTAATTCTGCCTAGCTCTGTGCTAAGACTAGGTCCAGCCTCTCCCGGCTGCAGTTTGATTATGCACTAATTAGCTTCCTTTATATACCTGCCAGTCTGCTTAGGAGTTGCCGGTGAAAGCTTTCATGCAGACCAGCAGATTGGATCAGGTTATGAGAAGACTTAAGCTAAGAGTTCCTTTGTGGTTTCTCCTCTCCTCGCTTATAGTTTATCTCCTAGACCTTTTGTGTTCCCTCTGTGTTTAAGTGTTGTATGCAAGACAGTATTTACTTTATCCCCTGTCTGTCTCGTTTGTCTTTACTGTTTGTTAAGCTGTGACCTGCCTATTCCCTGTGTAGTAATCAGGGTCCTTCTGAGGACTAGATTACACTGGTCAGGGACTTATAGGAGACAGGGTTACGTTGGCGGCCTGGACCTCTGTACCTTTAACAGTACCTCCAGGTAGAGGGACTAGTCAGGACCCCAGTTTAGGGTCAGCATAGACCCCGGTCCACCTCTAGCCTGTGACAGCGTAAAACGTCTTCAGGATTCACCCACAGTACAACGGATATTATGTCAGGTAATACTATACTATATGTACATGTTGATATGTTAAATAGAATGTTGTCCCTCTTGGTATAGATAACTGACTTTATATATATATCTGTGATACAGCGTGACACCGCTGGGGTGGAAGCATCAAATGGGATGTTGAAGTCACCCATGATGATAGTGGGGATGTCAACATAATATAATGTTGATTTACTTTGTTTGACACTTTTTACTGCTCAATGACGCAAGTGATGATGTAGTTACTCATTGTTAGCGCTTGAATTAATTTCTGTATTTTACTGCTTTACAGCTGTACTTAAAAAAGCTCATTATAGATGAAACATGGGTTAAATAAAGGTTAATTTCACTGGATGTACTTACTGTAGTTTATACTATAATTTCAGCACCTTTACTATTCAAGGGGATGGATGAAGAATTTGGCAAAGCAAAAACTGAATCATTGTTATGAACCAATAGCATCCATTAGTTCTAGTAGTAGTTCTTCCTGCAGGAGATAATCAGTGACACTGACACAAGATCCGATGCTGCTGTGAGATGGTGACTGGCTCAGCTTAACTCCTTACCCACACAGTTGAGGTCACACTTCATTCAGGTTTCATCTAGCACTCTGATGGGGAGAGGCCACCTCTTCCCATACATCCGTCCATACCTCAGGCCTGGTCAGTGGCATTTGTGGCACCCCTGAGGGTTCAGTCGCCACAGAGGTACTGCATCTCAGCCAGAGATGTGGTATTTCAACTTTCAGGTAAGTTGGAGACACTACACCTGGCTCTGGCAACACTGCATCCATCACACACACTAGCTGAGTTCAGCTAACAAGTCTACAGCTAGCAAAGGGTGTTAGATGGTGGGTGGAGCTTGTGGGTCAGAGCAGTAGTTAGAAGGAAGTTAGAGGAGAGTTCCCCTTGGGGGAGGAAGAGAGCAGACATGTTTGAGACATCTCTCCCGTAGGGGAGAGGAGAAGGAGATAGGATCTTGGAGCAGGCTCCAGTCCTAAGGAGCTGCTCATAGAAAGGAAGAAGAGGGGTTCCCTGGAAGGGAAAAGGGATTCTCAGAGAGAGACATAGCTGCACTGAAAGCTACAGGTGGGCTCATTCCAGGACTGGGGGACGCCGGCTGGGAGAATCTAGGTCGCAGAAGGGATCTCGGCCCCTAGACAAGTGGAAGAACTTTATGACTCAGCTAACAAGCCGACTGCTGTGGTAACATTAGGGATCACAGACAACAACCACATTCATCTTCTCCGGAGAGGCAGCTATATAGAATCAAGGAAACGCAGAGATAAGACATTGTCCAACAGGATTCGCAGCCCTGATCTGGGACACTATTTGTGAAGGTGCTGGAAGGAAGAAAGGAGTGGGAAATCAGCACAGGGAGATGGCCAGAGAAGGCAAATACTGACAGGGAGCTTTGGACTAGTGTTCTCCATCCACCTGGGAGTTGGCTGGATTCCTCACCTGGAAGACATGGCACCAAGTGGGCACCTATACTGCTAGCACTTGAACTGTGAGTAAAGCTTTGGAAACTGCAATTGACTCTCTCCTCAAGTTCTTCATTCGACGCACATTCCACTCTACTATATCTCCCAGCCCTATCATCTTAAACTTCATACCTCTGCCCTGAGACAAGCTTTATTTGTGGGAAGCTATTCCAACTCTGCTGCATCACACCATCAGTCTCAGAGGATCTGCACTGCAGCGCTGGTCATTCTGACCAGATACCACAAGTGGCATCACGAATACCTTACTAGAAACTCTATCATCCCCTGTAAATATTCCCCTTTTCATTGGACGCCCAAGGCCACGGACCGGGTCACTGCTGCGGTGACACATCCCTTCAATACACCAGCCCGGTACCGAGTATCCCACTGCCCTGGCGGGCGATCCACATTCTCAGTAGTTTTTACTACAGCTTGCCATTCTCTTACAAGCCACCCCTTATCTACATGTAGTCTCACATCGCAAACAGATGGGGAATCTTCCTCTCCCACCTATGTAACCTCTGCTGTGGTCATCAAAACTGCAACAAGTGTTTTCACCAGTGTCTATGTCATTGACTCTGCCCCTGAACAGCAAAGGGAAGGGGGAAATATTCTTAAAGTATCTAGATGACTTTTCAAGTGAATACAGGATTTCCAAACTAAATGAGTGCTTGAAGTATGTTTTAGGTAGTTTTATCAATAATTTTTAGGTGTCAAATAATTAATTGAAGCAAAAAATATTAGGGAAAAATAAAATTATATTCAGCCAATAAAATAAGATTAATATAATTTACTACAATCATGATTGTTTTTTTTACTTTGAATTAGACTGCATGTTTTGCAGTTACATTTTCTTTCTGGCTCAAGCATTCCTTAAGCTTTATAAAGAAGAGTGCAATATAATTTAGTCTGGTAAAGTTGTGGTAGGGCTGAGAAATGAAGATATCCAGAAGGTCGCAGTCTTTCGATTGATGATGTTTTTGCTTCAGATACAGAAGAAGAAATAAATGGTATAACATACCTGATGAAGAAGATCCATAGCATAGATTTAGATGACATTGGTGGAAAGGAGAAATAAAACCTACTTATCTGGTACAAGCTATTCTGTGATTTAGAGACTTTATCCAAGGTAATCTTCAGATGCTATTCAAGCTGTAGTTATTTGTATTAGAATAAAAAAATCACATTTGATGACATCTTAAAGTGGAATATTATTGGGAAAATGATTAGTAAAATTACCTGATACCCTGCTTTTCTAGGTGTCATCAATGAATTCTTTGTTCCTCTTTTTTTTCCAACAAAGCCCAGATGCTTCTCAATCTACCAAATGCACACTGTACTTGGATAGTGTAATACATGTACCTTCCCCAGCTTCCATGCCAGCTGCATCAAGTACCGCCCCTGGAATTCAATAGGTGGTCCCAACAGTAGTGGATGTAGTTGTAAGATTGAAGCTCACTTATGATTCATAAACACATTGCAGATGTAAATAAAAGTCCAGATGGCCAGCCAATTGGTTGGGTTGGTAGAGAAATGGAGAGGTAGATTTTGCAGCCACCTCTGCATTGCCAATATATTGCATTGTATTATCTGGTCCTGGTTTGTTTATATAGAACTAACCTATTGTGCTCTGACTTTGCTCATACTTTTTCTGGTTATTGACCTTTGGATATCTCTATCTGACCCCACCCCACCCTTCCTGAATTTGAACCCAATACTCTTACTAGATTTCTGGTATCCAATTTTTTATTGTTTCCAATCTTCTAGTTTTGACTCTGCTAACTGACTCTTTCTTTATTTTGATTTACTGACCAGAAGCTACTTCATTCCTTCAACCCTGAGGCCTTTGAAAAAACAGATAAGATCCATGTACAGGGCTAAAAGAGTAAATCCAGAATGCAGTTGGGACCGGCCCAAAAGGAGTGACTGCAGCAAGTGTGGTTGATTTGAGTTCACAGATTTGCTACACATTGCTGAGACACTTTTGTTTTTGGAATGACCAGTGCTTCTCAAATGAGCAGTGCTGGTTATTTCAAGGGGAGTGGAACTAACTCGATTTCACAATGAATAAAAATGATGGAACACCAAGTTATTTACTATTCATTCTTGGATAATGTTTTTATTTTTATATCAGATGGAGGGTTGCCCTTTAAAAATCTTTATCATGCAGAGGCATTTTATAAAAGGGCATGTATAAACAAGTCCCTAAAAGGGTGAATGCTAGTGAGGGCTAGCAGCCCCCCATCATAGAGCTCCCAAATCAGAGTTGGTAGTCTGTAATGTACTTGGAGTGTATTAAAAAAAAGAACATTTAGAAGTTTCTATCAGCCCAAATTTGTATTGCTTACAAAAACACAATACAATTTCCAAATGGACTTTTTGGCGGAATGGTAACGAAAACTGTACATTGATTTATTGTATCTTTGAACTTTGTAAAAG